>JAGDQP010002857.1:741-55154 GCA_022664845.1 Lepisma saccharinum
CGTACGTGTTGATACTCCCCTCGATTCGCTCGCGTCGCTGCGCCAAGAATCCCACGGCAGGCCGCGCATCGAACTTGAGGAGTTTGGAGGAACTGCGTCTTTTTATCACAACCAGAATCTGCAGTGCACTGCGCCACATGATGCAGATATTCCCTCATACTCCAGAGCGCTGCGTCCGAATGGGGAAACTTCCACATTCTGCCTGTATAACATGCTCCTGGCAGTGCTAACGTTTGTGACGAGTAAAACTTGGTGGGACACGCAGGAGTATTGGAAGTTGGCGCGAGGAACTAGGCTCATCCATATTCCATTTCACCACTTTTTAAGGTTGAAGGAGTTGACTGGACAGTTTGCACCCCTGGTGCTTTTGCTCGTATTTCGCAGCTTTTTACACTTGTGTAATGTATATACTCGCTTCGCCTCATTGGGGCGCTGCCCCCAGAATTCCAAGATGGCCTCGCTGGGGCGCACCCCTTTATCGCAATCAGGCTCCAGCTGGGAACTGTACCCTAGTAGGGGAGACGAGCCGAATTTATTCTAACCTACTCGTAATGGTACACCTTCATACCAAATTTCGTTTCTCTAGCTTCAGTCGTTATAAAGTGGGGCTTAGGCGGGCATTTTGGATAAAAGATGGACACATTTTTAACGTTTTCTTATATTTTCGTGACATACTCGTGATGATACACTGTCATACCGAATTTCATTTCTCTATCTCGAACGATGTGAAAAATGGTATTTCAGCTGCCATTTTGAATCAAAGATGGTGACTTTTTTAAAACGTTGTTATGTTTTCCTAAACTTCTCTTGATAATACATCATTATGTCAAATTTCGTATCTCTGGCTCAAGCAGTGTGGAAAATGGATTTATGACGTCCGCCATTTTGGATCCAAGATGGCGTCTTTAAAGATATTTTGTAATATTTTCATAATCTACTAATAATGTTGTACTGTCAAACTAAATTTCGTTATTCTAGCGCCAGCCGTTTAGGCTGTGTATTCTTTAAAATTTTAGGGTTGGCGGCCATTTTGAATCTAAAATGGCGACCTTTTCAAAATGTCGGAATTTTTCCTTTATCTACTTATCATCCTCTACCTTCATACCAAATTTCATGTTTCTAGCTTACTCGAAACACCCTAAACAATATGATGAGTGAGTCAGTGAGTGAGTGAGTGAGTGAGTGAGTCAGTTAGCCTAAAATGTGCAATTTCAGGGGTCCACAACTAGAACATATTTTGAGATACGAATATGAAATTTTGTACATCTGCACATATTTACCATATCTCCTTAACGGCAAAAGCTCATATTCCTATCTTTAACATCTTTTTTTTTACGGGGCCCCCAAATCGTCGATTTTGCCATAAACTCTTGTTCCTGTATAACATGCTTCTGGCAGTGCTGACGTTTTCTGACGTGAAGAACTTGGCTCATGCACTGCCGTGCATGTTGATAAGTGGTGACACTTATACATAGTCATAGAAAATAGTCTAAATGTTCATTTTCAAGGTCAGGTAGGGCACACAAAATGACAATAACGACCAAATAGTCACTATAAATAAAAGAGTAACGTCCTATTTACTGCACTTGCTACGCCAATGTTGCCAAATTATGCAAATTTGGACTCTGAGAAAAAAATTCCAACGGCCATTTTTGTACGAATCTGAGTGTATATGAATAATCTTGCTAGGCTAAACGTGATTTACGAACAAAGAAGTTCTAATGGATAAAGAACCAATCGACTGTAACTTTAGTAGACTTCATTTATCATCAATTTATTAGTGTTAGTTTAACAATTAGTAATTTATACACAGTAATTAATTGCAGGTACAAAGTTTCATGAAACGAGACGGAATTTATAAGTATGAAAAGGTAATTTTTCAAAATGGACGTGAAATAGAATAATAGCTTTCTGAAGATGATTCCCGATACAGTCACGATGTTAATAGCCTACATTACTACAAACATTGCATTCACAGTGATACACTGAGACCATAATTTAATCGATTGAATTACATTTAAAAGAAATAATCACAATGTGTGAATATTATTTTATTCCATAAATTAGCCTGATGGACTAACAAAATAAACTTTAGGGATGACTTTATGTTGTAAATAAATTTTAATAGTATTTGTAATATAATACTAGGAGTTAGAAGGTATATAGCACTTGATTTTTGCATTTCAAAATTGAATCCCTAGGAATGGAATAAATGCTTCTCTTTCTGAATAGAAAAGGTTATCAAATTTATTTCATTGTCATTCCGCAGTAACTCATAATGTTAACGTATACTTCTGATAAACAAAATGAAAGAGGGAGAGATAGGAGAAAGGTACAGTTGAGAATCGAGTGAAGAAGAATAAAGTTTCAACACATATGTGAGTATATAAAATATATGTCGATGTTATTGTATACAATATTTTTTTTTTTTTACCAGTCTTCACGGGTTATTAAACTTGAGTTAAAGAAAATCAGTTTAACATATGTCTTGGTTAACAGCAGGCCGCTTCCTTTCTTTCGAGGCGTAGTTGTTAGAAGGGAGAGTGATAGTGTTCGAACTATTGTAAAGCTAAACAGCAATCAAAACTCGATGAAACAGTTTTTCGTGCTTTAAAACTTTTAACATAAAAAAGTAGGCGTCGTTGAGTATTAAAAGTCTTTAGTCCTTTTCTTTGATTCTTCCTCTTTTGGTTTGCACTGTTTCGCACTAAGAGTTTCGAATAAATCTGTCATCTACCTTTTCTTTGCCGGTCCTATTTATACAATGTATTGATACTGAAAGCTTGGCCAAGTACCGTCCCGCGTTTTTCTCGTCCCATTTTCTTTTTATTCATCTGAAAGCGGAAGGTTTTTAAACATAAGTTCAAATACTGTTGTGTTAAAGTTGGCTCAACAAACCACTGTCTTCACGTGATAGTGTGAACAAGCTGTTGATATAGTTCCAAGAGCATCCATCCTTTAGATCAGAAACGGGGAGAAAAGATGGCTGGGGTATTTATGCTGTAGACGAAACAAGGAGAGGGATATATCAAAAGATTTATATATCTACTGAAGAAAAGGATAACACCTAGAAGCTGCACACACATTGAAAAGAGTCAAAGAATTTGTGTTAACTGACCTTGTTCAGAAACATGAAGAAGGGCACACGAAATGTAAGGTACGGTAGCTGCTGACAAAACAGTTAGATTTTTGCTTTGGTCAGTCAGTTCATTGCATAGTACGTTCGTCTTCTTTTATTAGAAAAAGACTTACTCACCTGGAAAGTCTTTTTAAAGTAGATTTCTAGTTTAGTTCTGTTTGAAGATGCGATGGATCTTTTGGTGGTGGAGAAGGGGAGAATGGAAGCCTCTTTTCCGCGGCTAGGTGTGTGTTTTTGAGGGTTAGGGGATGAAGATTGTATGGCAAACATTATCGGAATTCAATGACTTGTAAATAATATTTGACAATATTTCACTATCTTCCAGTCTGTGTGTTTATAAATAGACACTTTTCAACACTTCAATGTTTTCTACAATGGGAGTAAAAGACTTTTGCAAACATTTGTTAAATGAGAATCTTCCTTCCAATGGAAATTGGTATTTGTGAACGGTTCAAGCAGCAATCCCATAATCTGACGGCAACGTTTGCTGTTGAATCGACACTGGAAAGATTGGTGTAGATTAAAACCTTGCTCATATAAGCCAATTTAAATAAGAATGTGCATAGTTTCTCTCAGTCGCACCAGGCACATATAAGGATAATACATTGATTTAACAACCGATTTTACCTTATTCTCCAGACGGGATTAAAAGTCGAGAAATAAGTCGAATTGTAGCTTCAAATGCTTTAAAAACCTACACAAGTTGACTTTCACCCTTGTTTGTTACCAATTATTCTGGGACATGCAGCTCATATTGGGGACCTAAACGGGATATTTCTGGGATATTCTGTGCCAAATGGGTATTTATTCGTTTTGTTTTGCAATCCATTTTGGCTGGCATCATTCTTATTACATTTCTGGGCCTTATAAGCATCTACAAGTAAAGTCCGTCTTCAGCTACTCTTATCCGTGGGAGAAGGTAAAGGAAAAGCAGCGGTCAAGGACTTAATCTAGATACCGGACCGGAATTAGCCTGGTTAAACTAAGGGGATCCCTGGAACGCATCAGTCAAGATGGATGTTAGCAAGAGTACTTTCCCAGTGCCTTAGTTTACGACTATAACCATTAGACTACTGGATCTGCTTGAATTACTATATATATATATATATATATATATATATATATATATATGTTGCTTGTCACAGAGATCAAGAGAAGTATACAGGTACACTCAGATAAATAGAAACTGGTCTATGGGTGCAAAGTTTAAGTTGCACTATGTGGCAAAAATGACCCAATATTCGATACAGGTTTCAAATTAACGTTCTGTTTGTTGTGCTTGCAATGTATGTTAATGAGACGTTGCCAGACTCTGCAAATGTAGGACGAAGATTTTTCTATCGGACATTTTATATTAGTCCCAGTGTACTTACATCGACAGGTAACAAAATAATTTATCTACCGAGCGGCTGTCGTTTAGTTGGTAGAGCGTTGGCTCTGCATTCAGTGTGTCCTGGGTCGGAATTACGACGAATTTTTTTTTCAAGATTTTTTCCTCAATCTTAATGGTACCTTGTAAGTAGGTACTAATCTATTCCCTTCCCACATTCTCTCCAATTCACTCTTTTGGTTTGTGCCAAAGGCGCCTAACGGCATAACTTCAATCCAATCCAATATCTAATAGGTATATAGAAAGTATGTTTAGATTAAGGAAACTTCAATAATCGAAATTTCTCTGACTGACAACTGCCATCGAAAGATCTACCAGTGGTAGATCACCACGCAGGACGATTTGATACTTATAAGAAATTTGAAAGGATTTTATCGAAATGAAAAGAGAATATGATAGTGAATACTAGCAAAGCGAAATTATGTAAGTGGAGACTTCAATGAGCGTATGAAAAGTGAACTCATCTTGTTAAGTATATTTAGTTTCAAAATCTAGTGTAGAAAATAATTCGAAGTAAACAATAACTCTTCCCCGTTAAAAACAGCTTAGAGGCAAGAATTTGATGAACAAATACTTAATGGAAAGATTAACTAAATATTTTGAATGTAACATTGTTTTATTTTTTGAAAGCGAAAATTTTGACATCGCGGGAGAGTGAAGAAAGTAAATTGGATAGGCCTTTGAAATGTGGAACTGGCGTATGTACTCACCTGAATTTCCAGGCCGAACACGTAATACAGGATATTACAAATATTTTCTACAAATATACGGATTATCTTTTCGGAATAATCTCAGAATATTTTTGTCTATTCACTGAAATACTAACCTAGAATATGCGTTTAATATTGTCTTGTCGGAAGGATATGCTATAAATATCTTTATTAGAATCCAAAAATGATTAGATATTCTACGTATATTAGGAATCAAAATGGAATAATCTTGGAATATTTTGTGTTATATAGGAAAGTAGAGAAATTGAAGCTTGTTAGGGCACTATATACGCAAAAGGATGCAGTACAGCTATGACTGCACACATAGCATCACAGGATATGAAATGAATATCCCATTTTGGTTCCCAAGATACGTGAAATACATGTTCCAGAACATTTCGGAACAAATAAATATTCCTAGCATATAGTTCTGAGACTATTAAAAGGAATTCTAGGTTCAAATTTTCGAAATATTCCTAGAAGAGTCTATTCCGAAAATATCCCCAAAAGGATAAATGTCATCAACATGTCTTGAATATTCTCAGGATATTCCCTCGTCCCGGGCATTAAAATATTCATAGAACATCGTTCGTATATCCTGTGAATATCCAAGGATATCCTTGAAATATTTTACTATCCCCAAGACTAACATCGAAGAGGAAAGGATAGTTTACTTATTAGGTTCTGCCGGCCGTCATCAATGACGATGATTTGATACGTGTAAGAAATTCGGAAGATATTTATTTTATTAAATAGGGAATATGATGGCGAATACGAGCGAAATTCTGTAAGAGATTTCAATGCACGCATGGAAAACAAACTAATATTCAGTTGATTCCAGGTGTCCTTTTCGTGTTTTAGTATTTCTGTCGTGTTGCTAAGTATATTTTACAATATCATCTTGATGAGTTTAAGCTTTACTTTTGTTCCCTTCTCACATCAAATGTAAAATGGCTGATATTTGCGGTTAAAGTGATGCAAAAAGATGTTTACCTAAAGTCAATTGAATTTATTTTGTCCTTTAGGCATCTTAAGCTCAGGTCGGGATAGGGTGTAGGAGAGGATGTTGGAAGCTAGACAGTCAGGGCTAGTTTTGCATGTACCATCCCAGCATTTGCCTGCTATGACTGAGAAAGACCTCAGTCAGGAGGGTCGACCACTGGGATCGATCCTAGGACCTCCCGAAAGCTGAACCGCTTCCGCTCGATACCTAAAGCCAAGGACGATAGGTTAGCTTCATGTATACACTTGATGTCTAATTGGAAGTCCTTTTTTTGTTAATAGAAGATTGACAAAATGGCAGAAACAACGTTAATAGTTTAAGCATTTTGAAAAATCTGCACATAGTGTGATTGTTTGTGCATTGTAAATGAGGATAAATGTTGATCTCGCAGAAGTATGAAGTATTTATATCAAGGAATTACTACACCCGCAAGCAGTGATTCCGCCAGAACCCCTATTTGGGGGTATAACCTGAACACCTCCTACATAAAAAGTTTTACGGTCAAAAATCGATAGAATCCGTGCAAAACTCCACTTACACCTTCCCAATTTTGACTTTACATGCCCCAAAACTGAAAATCCTGGGGAAATCCCTACCCGCACGACGCTCAGCAGAGTAGACCGAACCCGGGACTTATCAAGAGAGAATTCGAGAAAAATATTGCTGAGTTGCGAGTCCGATTGCTGTAAAAGGAAATTAGACCAATTGTTAAAGACATACCCTCTGTTTCAACTAACAACATTCCGTTGTTACTAAAAAGACATCCTAATAGGAAAATCAATTATACCATGCAAGTTCATGTCTGCTATTTAGATGCAGGTACATTTCCATATGTAACGCTTTAGGGAATCATTCTTACTTTCGATGGTAATGGTAAGTAAGTGGGTGTCTCTCCAGTTCCGGTAGAAGGACAAGATTCTCCTCGTTGTCTCACTCATTCTCCAGTTCTGGCTATAATTTCCTCCCTCCATTCTCCTGGAATCTTCCGCCACCACCCGCCTCCCGCCGAGGGGGCGATCACACAGGTAAACCTTTTTACAACACCACTATGACTCTTGAAACCGAAGGAGGGACGACCAAAACCGTTCTGCATTGGTTTGGGCTGGTTGGCTGCTTAGTTGTTGGTCCGTTGCTTGATTTCGTTGTCGTCGTCAGTCAGAGAGAGAGAGAGAGAGAGAGAGAGAAAGAAAAAGATTTTGACCTCATTTTCACTAGCAGCCAGTCAGCCAGTTTCCAGATCGGTCGGTCGGTGCTGAACCTAAAGCTAAAACCACCACCAAACTCCAAAAGGCTAGTTTCGTTCGTGTTGTTGGTGAGAACGCCATCTACCGAGTATCTAACGGACTGATTGTTGGCGAGAGAAAAGAAGTGTGTGTGTGTGTGTGTACGGTGCTGTTGAAGGCGGTAGGAGTGATGTTGTTTTGCCGATACAGGTGATCTGGCACTGGCAACCAAGGCAAGGAAAGAGTTTGCGTGTGGATACGTGCGTCGTGTTACAGATGATGCGTGTAGACAGACGTTTGTGATGACAGCAGACAGTTTTTTTCTGCACACGCAATTAATTGGGAAGCAACCGTGTCCATATAAAAAAAATATCACAGTCACTTTATGAAAAAGATTGAAAAATGAAATCATTATGTAATTGTCTTTCAAAATCAGGAAACCCAAAGTCTTTGAGATTTTCATGGGAACATTTATCATATTCTCGGTTCTGAAATAAAACATTCATACTGTTATAACAAGCAAGGTGTGACAGCAGAGACTTTTATAGTCCAAGGAAAGTATGTGTGTGTGTACATCTATATGCCGTGTGTATGTGTATGAGAGACCGAAAGAGACAGAGGTGGAGTGACCGTGTGCATAATCATCATCATCATAATTGCGCCTGCGCATTGGCGATTTTGCAAACAAGGAGGAGGTCCGTTTTTTTTTTCCTTCATCGTCTTTTTCTGCATCCTCCGAGATGTTGCAAGAAATACATATATACACACACACACAGATATTAATATGAGTTCACCATGTAAATGACTTGTGCCTGGCAATCGTCTTAATAGATACAAATTTGTGTGAGTGTGTGTGTGTGTATGTGTGCGTATGTTGTGTGAGAAGGTGGTGTGTGACAAGAATTCCCCTTTTTTATTGATAAGTGTGATAAAGGAAGAGAAGAAAAACATTTTATAGAACATTATATTTGTTGACCAAAGAAAAATATTAGTGGTAAAAAACCTTGTTTTTAAGAAAGAATACATCGGAGGCTTTCATGTTATAGAAATGTGCTAGTTTGATCTGCTGTGAAGATATCTAAAAACATGATTTAATGGTGTTATATTTTGGAATTGATATATTTTTTTAATTGAAAAACAATTGTTATCTTCTGGTGCAAAAAGGAAGAAATATAACTTGTCCAAAACCCATCGCTGACAACTAATTGGCTTCCAGTTAATATTTTCGTAGTAATAACAGAGGAAGAGCACATTACTTCAATAATCAGTCAAGGTAAGACTAAATATTTAATTAATTTATCTGGGATGACAATCTTTTTCCTTGTCTTTATTTTCATTTCTCAGAACATTGTTTTTTTTTCTTTTGTTTGAAAAACAAGGCATCAGCTGTTAGGTGAAAATAATTACTGTATAGTTATGTAATGTGGTATACCAACCATGACATTAGAAGCTTAGCAGCGACTAAAAGAGTGAAGAGAATATAAGCAGCCACGCCCATTATACCTTCTCGCTCCCCTCCTGTCTTTCTTAGGCTTTTTGATATACCTACCAAAGAGGAACTTTTCTCCTCTGGTAAAAAAAAAAAAAATACTATTTTCTGTATGAAATAAAAATCGCAAGTGGGATATATCGCTTATGTAAACCACATTACTACCCAAAATCTTCTCTAAATAACCCCAAAATCTTATCGTGTCTTTGATGTTATGCTTTCTGAATATTTTCCTCTTTAAATATTAACAATCCCCTCCCCTCCCCCCCACCGATAAAATTTAGTATTGTTAATGTTGATTTCGCAGTCCAAATAACAGCATAGAAATGATAGAAGGAACTTGTTCATTCTTCAAACCTTAATTAAAATAAATAGAGAATTGTGTGGATCTCAGAGAAAGATATTTTGGAATTATCAGCGATAGATAAGCCGTTAGGTGCCAATGACTTTTGGTTTTGAATACTCTACTCACCTGTAGTAGAAACGGTAAAGAAAAACACTTCTATACTTCTATAAACAATTATGGTTCTGTAGCCATGGAACGGGCTGCAGATATTATTATTATAATTTCAGTCCAAATTTTGCCCGACTTCTAACAATATTTTCGTGGTACTAAAGCAATTTTGTGATGACGTCTGAAACATAATATTGTTTGCCAATTTCCACTACCACACTACGATGGTCAAATCATAGTTATTTGGTCGTTCGTATTCTACAGTTGTCTCAAATAGTTGTGCTTGTTCTCGTAAAAGATCTATGAAAAATGTACTTTAAAAGCCAAGTTTATATACTCACTTTATAGACTCACTTAGACAGGCCACATTTAGAACCATAAATGTGTATTGATATTGTATAGGGGAAAACTTTGATTGACGTAACATCATTTATAGCTGTGTTGATTGATATACATCTCCCAACTTAGATTAATAATGAAGGCACGTGATTTCCCGTTTTGTGTTGCCAAATCCTTGTGTTTTCTTGGATTATTAGTATTTCCTTTGTGAATTTTGGTACTACAAAGTCGATAAGTAACATATTATTCTGTTAGTTTGTTAGTTCTTGTTCGTTACCTACAGAAATACTTACAGGAATCCCCCCTTTTTTTCAAGTGATTGGTTAAAATTGGATGCTCCTATTTTTTTTTTTAAGCTGAAGTTTTCACTATAGTTTTAAATGTAGAAACCCAATTTAAGGAACGACATAATTATTATATTCGTTGCTACAGTTACACTAATGACTTCCAATAGCTTTAATTCCGTCAATGTTGTGAAGCTGTATATTTAAAATTATATTTTATAAATTAATCCCCAGGTAGACTCTCTTTTGTGATATTAATACAAATAATCAAATGAGCACTTAATTTAACTACATACCTATGTTTAGGAGAAAGCGAGAAATTATCGCAATGCGACAATGTTTTTGATTGCTAACTTATCAAAAAGTTTACTAATACATGAATTATTATTATTATTATTATTATTATTATTATTATTATTATTATTATTATTATTATGTTGAAACAGCCACAGGGTCAAGTGAACCTGGATATCATTTCAATATTTCAGCTTTAAATAGAAAATAAAATATTAAATATTTTGCTTTGTTTTTAAGAGAAGATAATAAAAGTGCATTGTTCTTGATATACATACAGTACAAAAGATTAATATTTTATTGAAAAATAAACCCATTCAAATTTATATCATAAAAAAACAAATATATATTAGCTTTACGATAAAAAAAATATGTTCATTCCAATTATAAATCATAGGTGGGGCTAATCATATTGTATATTTTTACAAAACTTTATCTTTGAGAGCGTTATTTACTGTATAACATGAGAGAAACATGAAACTACAAAAAAAATAATTACAGCTGTCATACATTTCGAAGAAGAATCCAATGATATTTTGCAATGTTAGAGTACAAGAAAAACTTTTTCTTGAAGGAAGTAAACTTTTGAAAGGATTTCCCTATTATGGAATCCATTTTGAAAATAAAGTCCTTCTCCTCTGTATGCGAGACTCACAGAAATAAATATTTTTATCTGATAATCCCACTTAATCAAAGGTAAATCCTACTCAGTACACTTATAGAGGCACAACCCCTCACTAACGATACAGAAACTAATTCAAGTACATACACTTAATGTAAAAACAAGCTATAAATCAAATTGATTTATGTTTGCACAGTTTAGTACGACGCACATTTTTTGAAAGGTAATCATAAAGGCTATTCATTATAAACTGAAGTATTTTATCATTATGATGTGGAGAATTTGTATTAGATTTTGGCTCTGCATTTAATGCAATAACATGGCGTTCTATTTGTTCTTAAATTGTTTACATTACTTGGACTGACAAGATTCTTGTGCGTTGGTAGTAGTAGTGACAATAAAAAGTTTTAGATATACTTCTTATTACGAATTTAGAGGTTAATAAATTGTCTTACTTATGTGTATAACACAATAAATATAATCAACTTTTCAAAAAGAAATAATTAAACCATATTGAAAAAGTGATAGACAACATTTTATTCAAATTTTATGTAGGAAATTAAAAATTATTCTTAAAGTCGTTGGCATGATATAACAAATAAATGAACAGGGCGATATGCGGATGCAGGAGGAATCCAATTGCTGTAATCTTATTCATAAAAATATTACTAAAAAGTTTTGTAAAAATAAAATCAATAGTTTGTCCTACCATATCGTTGACATTAAGGCTGTATTTTTTCTTTACATGAAATTTCAATGCTGCTCCTACAAATTCAAGTCTAGAGAGTTCAAACTTGCAGAGAAGAAAGTTCATTACCATTTCAAGAGTTCTATCCGCGTCGATTTTTAAATTTTCTCCCTTGTTCATTGTTGAAAGAGCTTTATTGTTATAGTTTACGATATTCACAGCAACAATAAAGGGATTCAACAATGAACGAAAAAGAAATCGGCAAAATAGAACTCTTGAAATTTCTATGAACTTTCTACCCTAAAAGTTTGGACTCTCTAGTCTTCAATTTGTAGGGGCAGCATTACAATTTCATGTAACGAGAAAATACAGACGTACGAAGGTAGCGCTGCCATCTTTTGTTGGAGATCGTTGCTTTACATTAACCTTAACTTTTTGTCAATTTTTTTAGATCAATTACAAAATCTACTAGGAAAGAACAATAAAGAACAATTCAGTCAACCTCAAAAGTGGCATACAATTCATTTTATCTTTATCTCAAAGGTGGCAACACTGCTACTATTAGGTTGTCTATCTCATAGATTTGACAAATAAGTGAACATGATTTAATAAGAGCTTTTTCTTCCTTTCCTGCCCTTTTCTACATGTGTCTTTAAAATATAGTGAGAGAACCACCATCTGAGCGTCCTATAAACGCCAGAAACTTCGTCAAAATCAATGCATCTGTATGCAAAATCGCTGCATGATCAGAAGAGTCAAAACTGTAAATATTTTTGATTTCTTTCTTTCTCGATTTATTTTGTTAGAGTAAAGTATTATTCACTTTTAATAACAAATAAGAACTATTGACTGACGGACAATGCTACAGATATATTCCATAATATTATAAAATTTATTTAGCTACCAGGCAACACCAATATTGTTGTTATTGACCACAGTTGAAATTGTTACTGGCTGAATTGATTATTTGTTTGATAAGAAATGATTTATTGTGTAGAAAGGCTCATTTTTCCAAGGATGCTATTGCCCGGGTAATTTAATATGAGAAGAATTGAACAATTCATTATTCGTATATATCTATTGTCGAATAATTTCATTATCCAATATTTTTCCTGATAACAGATAAACGAAATTACTTGGACCAATTATCAGATTCGAATAGTCGAATAATTATGCGAGTATTGAGTAATGGAACAATCATTCTAATATTGAACATTCGAATAATTATCGATGGAGTTTCATTCTAAGAACAGAAACAATTATATCTGTGATTCTGTTTTGGCAGTTCACACTTCGCTCTGATTCTCTTAAATATCAATAGTAATAATAATTTATTCAATCCGGAATTATGCTTATTTTAATAGTTAATTATTTTTGTTCCTAAATTCGATTCGCAGGTGCTGGTTTACTTTTCGGATATATTGATTTATTCCATTATTTGTAAATCCATTTCACGATTCGGATATTTATTTGTTTGATTGTGGTGATACTTAATTCAATCGAATTGGAACAATGAACTTATTCTGTTAATAATAAATTGGATAATGTCTTGACGATAATTAATCATTCGAATACTTTTGATCCTGTCAATAAAAAGTAGAATTGCTTTCATTAAAAAAAAAACGCCTTGTGGTACGCATACAAATCAACACCAACGTAAATTGGGTTGTATATCTTCGAGGATAAGACTTACTTTGACGGTTGAGAGATGTGATTTCGAGTGATAACTGAATCATAGCACGTGGTGGTATGTAAGTGAACGTAACTTTTATCATTTGATTAAAATTGTTTAATTTAAACTTTTCTATTTTCCAAACAATATTGTTTTAGGTTCCTCGATAGCGAAGCTATAACTAAAGGTATCTTATAATCTCGCTCAGCCCGTCCGTCTGTCTATCCATTTCAGAAGTTTAATCTCAGGAACTACAAGTTGTTGTAGAGAGGTAATTGGGATGTTGTTGACAAGGTATTGGTTAGACTAGTTCAAAGTTGCTGGAACCGTCTTGAGTGGAGCACTGATTCAGTGTTGTCAACTCATCATTTTATGAATCCAATATTATTCAAAATGTTTCTATTTAGTAAGACCTATCTGCACCAAACTTGCCACAAACCCCCCACTTAGCAGTGTTGCCAATCTATTTTTCCGTATTATTTTTCAAATTTCTTCGATTACGTTAAACATGGCGGCGCCAAACTTCTCATAAACATTATTTGACACTATAAACATGCTGTAATTGTCCCCGTTCTGAAGCACTCTGTTGTCAGTATTATCAACCCATATTTAGAATATATATATATATATATATATATATCTGAGCGATGAGCTACAAGGTGTAGAGACATGACTGAGGTGTCCTTGGAAAGGTATTGCCTATACTAACTCAGCCGCAGTGGGTCAGTGTTGCTAACTCAATTTTAAAATTATTATTTTTTCAAATTACTTGCATTTCCTTAGACCTATCTGAACCTAAATTGTCATAAACATTAGACCCCCTATTTCATACAATAAAAAGATGATGTGAATGTCACCGCCCTGAAGCATATCAGTTTTCAGTGTTGCCAACTTATTTTCTATAAAATTCAATTTTTTAAATTGCTTCCATTACGTGAGAAGTGGCAGCATCAAACTTAGCATACCATTATTTAACACAATGGAGAAGTATTGTGTGTTTTCCCGTTCTTAAGCACTCAGGTAGTCAGTGTTGCCAACCTATTTTGTAGAAATTAATTCTTCTGTCAAGGTACCGAAGCCTTCGTAATTGTTAGTTTAATCGCAGTGCTAGTTTAATTCTTGTTGTGCCTTTATGTAATATTCTACTCCATCAGTGTGTGAAAGCATGGCAACTTTCAAGTCGGTCCAAAGATGCACAAGATATTCACAAAATTAACAAAATTTACAAACTTTTCTTTTCGGGCACTGCACAAACAAGCCATAAGGAAGATACTTGCTTTATCAAGCAGTCAAGATGATATTCATCTTCTTAGTCGGCTTCTCATGTACGATAAAGTTTTATTTCAATAAATTTATGTTTCTTGACAATTGCCATCTTTAGCGTAAGCCTGTCACAAGTCTTAGAGATGATTTTCCTTGGCGAGTACTCTTCCTTTATAGGAATGGAGAAGCTATGACTAGTCTTTGTGTAACTTCCATCCCAATATTCGGATGACATTAGAACTCAAACATGCGTTTCTCCCTAACTCCGTTCCGAGCTCCGCAATTCTAGGTCAAATAGGCTAGGTACCGTGTATTCTAGAGCAACAAGTGACCTTGAGATTGCAAATAGTATACGATCATCCACTATTATTATTAAACTCCGCATAGTATGAAAGTATTTATAAAATGTATTCCAGAAGACTAATTTGGGAAGAATAATTCAAAACTCGCCTTCTGACAGGAATTGTAAAGGACCTCCCCTCAAGAAGGGGGCAGGTGTTAAGCTCTTAGGCACTTCAACCACAACTTCAGAATTTTTAATTAAAAATCAATAGAAATTCTGCAAAATTCTACAAACCTCCCAAATATCGTCACACCCCCAAACTGAAAGTCTGGCAGAGTTCCTGCTTGTAATAAATATGCTTCTTAATATATATATATATATATATATGACCTCACATTTCCTGTGCACATTATTTATGCTTCTTAATAACAAAACTAATGGTTCCGTGCTCCAGCGTACGTGTTTCTGGCGTACAACAAAAGATTTATTAGGCTTCTAACGTATAAGCAGGGGGGATAGAAAAGTTAAGCGGAAGACGAAGCAAAATATAGTGAAAGTTATGAGATGAAGCAACATTGTGTTTCCTATATCAACTTGATTAAAAATTAAACAGAAATTTGGTATTATACAGAATACAAACTGTAAATGATATATTAATAAGATTGAAAAGATCCTTTCTCTTTGGTCGTCCCTTCACACAGTACGCTAGAAGCACGACAAAATTCTGTTTATGCTCCAGGAACACGATAAAAGCCCGTACGCCAGAAGCGCGGCAAGAAACTAACACTTTTTCTAAAAAAAAAAAAAAAAAAAAAAAGAGTATACAAACAGTATAATGTAAGCTTTATAGTTTATACTTATACTGTACAAACAATATAAATTATATTGTATATGATATTTATTGTACATTCAGATAACATGGTGGAGATTTTAAGACTCAAAAAAATTGTATAATGTTGTAATATGTAACCTAAACTCCTGAAACTATTATTTCAGCTTCTGAAGTAACCAATGCATAGCCTTTCATCTGGGTTTATGTGTTCAAAAAATCAACACCTCGTCTGATATTTTCATGTTTATAAACGTCTGCCACGCTACATAAGTTTCGTCTAATCTTTGAAGTATTTAATTGCAACTCTCGGAGACATTCTTTGTAACTATGGGAATATAAGTAAATAACATTTTCTTCAGCGGTTATGTAATTTTTAGTAATAACACACAAATTAAGTTCCACTTAGTTCCATTAATTGCCACGCGCTTTCAGAAAACTAATTACAGATGGTGCTCGCAATCCTTATCAGTAACGGATAGACCATTTCTGCTTTATTAACGAAAATCAAGTACAAGAAGTTAAAATACTTATGGATCTTATAGTTCGTGCACAACAGTAATATATATTCAATCTTTGTTAGAGGAACTAACCTTTTCCATATCCCTGCTTGAAAGTAATTAGTATATAAAAAACAAATGGTATGTATTTTATCGCCTTGTACTTTATTTAAATTACGAAATTGCAATGATAGTTACTCATTTTATGCTTCAATATTGCTTAATACAGCTGAAATCAAGCTACTTTAATCTACAATATGTTTACTTAGTGATTATAATTGTGCTTGAAATATCGCACAGGGACTAATGTTTCTCAGAAATACTCAATAATTTGATTTCGTGTTCAAATAAAAAAAAATACTTTTCAATAGTCAAATCTTATCTTCGTTATTAACGAAGAGTTTTTTTTTAAAGAGAGAGAATCTATTGAGAATTCTCGTAAACAGTTGACTTCCAATTTTATTGAAATTTATTCTAACTAAGATCTAACAGTCTGCTACTTTCTGAAATCGAATTATTTCCTTTCTTCTGGAAATGTTCGAATAAAGGACATTTATTTTGATCGTTATTCTTATTAATATACTAGTTCTTCAGCTGTTTCTCAACTTGTTGCATGTCATGAATTCAGGTTAGTACCTTTCAAGCCCAGCAGAAAGTAGCATACAAGTAGCTCGAAAAAGTTGAGCAGAGTACAACTTTTGCCACTTGTTGCAGAGGAAATTTCCTCTGCTTCCTGCCGGGACTCAGAAGAGATGTTTGCATTCATTAAAAGACATGCAGCTAAAATGCACAAATATAAACCTTTCTTTTGATTCGTTCACGCAGTAAACACACAGTGAAAACGGTGTTTTATTTAAGTATATGAAGGTGGCATCTATTATAAATTTATGTACTATTTATCTCGTAATTTTGCCCATGCTTAATATAATTTGTAACAAAGCACAGCATTTCAGAGATTTCTTGATCTTATATTAATGCTGTAAAATCATACAGAAATAAAATAACCTGTGGTTGACCAAAGCAATTACGAAGTCTGCATAAACTCAGAATGCTATGGCAGGTTTCACAAAACCAAGAATCTCACCGTAAAATTCCTTGCTACAGGTTGAGTCAAATCCTGTACAAAGGAATTGTATGGTGTCCTGGGGTATAAAATATTTTAGTAATAAAATATGTGAGGATACCTACTTCCTTGATATTTCAAGAACATGGCCGCCATCTTGAAACCCTTCATGTACGAAAACGACGTCATGTTGTATATGAAATAGAAACAGTGATTCAGATTACGCAGCTCCCAACACGACAAATTGTCTGTTTAAAAAAGCAAGAAGAATAATGCTCAGCGGAAATAACAAAAGAAGAATCATATTCCCCAGATGAAGTCTTGCAAATTATTAACGGCATCCGTAGATTGCATATTACATCCTGGAGCTGTAAAAGCTCTATCTACCCCAAATCCTAATTGAACGTCAATAATTTAAGATAATATTACTTTATTCATTTGTAATATACATATAATTTATTACAAGAAAGTTGCGTCTACTTCGGAAGGCAATCAAATTGCAACGTGTCTATATTCTACCATAACTGCACTCGTTTACACACATAATTTTTATAAGCAGTTAGTATGTTTGTAGGAAAAAATATTTCTGAAATAAGTAATGGACATTCTCTCTAAAATATAGGTCTATATATACGATATAAATTACAAACATTTTCCATATGTAATTCACTTTGCCCGGATATCCCTTAATTTTTAATTAGTCAAGCTAATTTACAGATATCTTCAGAGTTTGGTCACTAAAGCAGGGAGAGATAAATATCGTGATATAAGCTTATAAAATACACTTTGTAAGAATAAACGGAGGAAGTTTCGCATTTAATTTGTACGCTGTTGTTTCCGTTACTTATATTTAATGGTGAAGTTTTATCATAATTTGTCGTAAAACGAAAACATGAAACTACCAACAGTACTAAATTAAACTAGAATTTTAAAAGAGGTTTATTTTGAGAGCCTTTTTTTGTTATCAAATTAAGGATTGATGCGAGCCTTGAGTAATATTTGGTCCGAGCAATTCCAGGTTCGATTTTCAGTATAAGGGTCTGAATATAGACATTTATACAGTATCATTAGAAATAACTACGGAGAGGCGATCACCAAGGGACACGACATGTTGACCAAGCATAACCGTAAATCCGTTTCAACTTGATTCTAATCCCTCAAAGGTTTATCGCTCAACAGAACTTAAAAATATAAAAAAATGATTTATACTCTGATATATTTGGCATTATCGCTTGGAGTATATTCTGGAAATTAAATGAAATCTCTGCTAATTAGGAATTAGAAGACGAGAGAGAATGGAACACTGACACAACGAGGAGGTAAGAGGATATGAAAGGCAGAATATGAAGATTCTGTTTCGTAGGTTGAAGACATAACTCAAGAGACTATGTGATCGAAATAGGGGAGAAACTAGAGAGTGATGATGTTGATGAGGGCTCTTTCCGGGGTCATGGTCATGTATTGCCCTCTTTTTCTCCCCTTGGCATACTTTCTTCTTTTTGGCAGACAAAACTGCTCGTTGTTACCCTACCACTACCACTATCTATAACCCAAAGGTGTATATATAAGTTATATACACGCAGTATACACGATAAAAGCGGGGAGAAGAGAAAATCTAATATATACAGACATTGTCTGAAGAATCATTTTTCATGGATGAAATTTTTCTATCACTCACTGCCACGATGTACGTATGTACGAAGAAAAAAACGGAGAGGTCTCAAGAGAGGGGGGAGGGAGATAGGTGAAAAAAAAAGTTTATTCAAGAGGGTTTTTGCTGGCATTGAAAACTTCCAATGGTTTACCAACAGATCATTTAACTTCTTTGTCCATCGGACAAACGGTAGTGAATATTATCAAAGTGTCATCCGTTAGTCCCACAGTTGAAAAACCAGAGGTCTCTCTCTCTCTCTACTTCCCTCACTTGCTACTTCTCCACTTCTCTCTCTTTTTTTTATCTTTCTTCTTCGTTTTCTAGTTCCCTTTTTTTCCTACTTCGAGATATGTTTGCTGGCAAAGACGATAGTGAGTTTGCTATTTTGCGCCTTGTACACTTCGACGCGCAAGCATAACAATCTTTGAACTACCTTTGGCACGTCCGCTGCTTCTTCTTCTTTCGAGTTCTTCATCATTTCATTCTTCTTCACCTTTATCCTCATTCTTTCCTCTCCTCTTGTATACTTTTTTTTTACCTCCAAAAATCTTGTCCACCCCTCTTTCCGCTGTCTCACCTGTTTTTTTTTTTTGTAAACTTGAGTCATAAAGCCACAGCAGGCATCTGGAAAAAACGGGGCAAAACTTTCGGTTTATTGGCAGACTGGAGTCTATATAGGAAATCGTAGAAGTAGCTTCTCTTTGGTAGCTATTGTAGTTCGTTTTTTCTTAAAAAAATCAGAACACGTTCCAAAAAAAAAAAAAGAAAAGAAAAGAAAAGATAATGTATATTTTTTAAAAAAGAAGAATAAATATATTATTTTTTTGGAGCGTACATACACAGTCGTTAGATTTGGTTTAGATTGTGTTTCTGATATTCGGAACAACAGATGCCGTTGGCGTTCGTGAGGCTTCGAAAACGTATGGACATCTCTTTTGTATAAGATGCTTTAAATATTAAAAAATCTGAACAAAGACCTTTAGTATAGTGTCAAAAGGTGTTTGAACCATCGGCAGTACAGTAGTATTCAAGATCCAGTGTAAATGAGGTGTTTTAAGGTTCATTAACTTGACTGATATTTGGTGTCTTCAATGTTCTTTTACCTTTTGAGGACTTCTCTTATGTCAAAAGAAAAGACCCCTCAACGTTCTCTTGTCCAACAACCGCGCATTTATACATTCATAAAAGTATACACACACACACTCACTCAACACAGTTATGTACACCAACAAACACACTTCAAGACGTGATATTCCAAACTATTTTTCAAACATCTAAAATGGGACCCGAAGAATCATATTTTTTTCATCAGGGAGGGGAAGATGTAACTATATTGTCCTTTTGATCCAATTCAGAAGAATTACTTTGCATATTTTATTTTATAAGAAGAATATAAAACGTACTGTTAAAAAAAAACAGATACGATGAGTTGGTTGTTAAGTCCTGGTATGCTTAAAGAGGCCTGCTATAAAATCGCTAGCATTATAAATCAATTCGTGAGAATTGTTAAAAAGGACGACAGACCGATAAACGAAAGATCACTCAGTATGTATGTAGGTATGTATATAGACACATCTATACCTTTCAAACAACATTATAAAGATTGTGCGATTTCTTTTGTATTGCCATATAAGTATGTTCCTCCCCTCTTGTTTGTTAGTGTATGTACTGCTCTCAACTGTTGATCACGGGTCGTTATTATTTGAAGAGCGAAAAAAAGAAAAATATTTTATTGTCATTTATTGTTATTACTGAACAACTTGAAAGGGTCAACTGATTATCGTTACAGTTTGAATTGGATCTGGAATTTTTATAGGTCTACATCCAAGGAATTTTAAAAACCTTATTTTAGAAGTACTGGTTCTTCGTTTCTAGACTTATTCTCCCCCTCGTCATCTGTCTCTCTTCCTTTCTTTCCTCTACTCAATGTTTTCTCCAAGCAGTGTTTTATTTTTGTATTTCTTGTTTGGTAATGCCGAAAGGCCTTCCAGTTCTTTTACCAATGAACACTAAGTGAATAGTAAAATCCTGACACAAGTCATGTAGTCCAGTAACCGATGTCGACATCGGAGAGGTATAAAGGCTGGTCGCTGGAGAGCTACTGTTGGCTATCCTGATTGAGGATTGTTTTTCATGGTTTTCCTAAGTTTGATCAGGTAAATGCTGGAATTACACCTACACTAAAGCCCTAGCTGATACTTTCTGCGGAAGAGTGCTCACCGAAGAACGTCATCCCTCAGAGCTAAGATAGTTTTAGGCGATGCTACCTGTTTAGTCTATACAAAGTAGCTCATCTGTACACAAAATCCTTGTGTTTTGAAGGACAGTGAAAAGTCATTCTCGGTATTTATCAATACAAACACTCAAAGAAAAACGAGGGTAAATTTACAAAAAAAAAAAAAAGTCAGCAATCAGCCATGCCGCAATTTAGTTTATTTTACGTAAAATTATTTATATGAAATACTATTAATTCAATGTGTAAAATTACTCAGCAGTTTGTATGATGCAATAAAATACAGGATATAGTTCATAAAATTACCCAGCAGTTTGTAGGATGCAGTAAAATATAGGATTAGTTTGTAAAATTACCCAGTAGTTTGTAGGATGCAGTGGAATATAAGATTTAGTTTGTTAGATTACCCAGCAGTTTGTAAGATGCAGTAAAATATAGGATGTAGTTTGTAAAATTACCTACACTTTGTAGGATGCAGTAAAATATAGGATGTAATTTTATAAATTACCTAGCGAATTTGTAAAATAGAATATTAATCATAGTAAAGGTAGGACCGTAGGCGTAAGAGACGCTAGCTTCCCGTGCTCTATAATAAATCCTATTATCATAAGCATATTCTATTTTAGAATGTGTCTGGGTAATTAAGCAAAACATCTACGTAAGATTAAATACACTGGTTTGGCAAACATAATACCAAACCTTTTCGTAAATTTACTCGCGATTATTTTCCCTTTTACTGAGCTACCAGTGACACATGTAAAATATACGACATCTGTACTGGCTACGCCTAATCAACCGACTGTCACAAACACAAAGAGATATTTCAGGGATATCGTATGAACACATATATGATTAACATTTTAGAATATTCTCGAGATATTCCGGAAATTTCTACCTGCAATACTCCTTTAGTATTCTCAGAACTGGATAAATTCTACGTATTCCTGGAAATCTAAATCGGATATTCCTGGAATACTCAGTACTATGTAACGTTATGGTAATCAACTGAGGGCTTAGAGATATTGAAATTGAATTGTAATTAATTATGGCCTGCAGGCATCTTAAGGCTCAGGCCGGTTTTGGGATATCGTCAACACTATACAGAGTGTCCCTAAAATAAGCGGCCATAATTTAAGAGGTGATCGCTGATATCAAAACAAGTAAATAAATTCATATGAATATGGGAGATATTCCGCTTCGTTTTGGAGATACAGTGTTTCCAACTTGGAGCCACCATATTGTTAAAAACAAATTTTCTGAAAACAAAATTTCCATTCAATGCGTTTTTTCTTATTTATTGGCAATTATTAATTTTCTTGCCATTGTCTTTAGGCGTTGACTTTACGCTCTAAGTCGGAACGCTGTATCTCAAAAACGAAGCGACCCATGTTTATAGAATCTTTTACTTGTCTTGAAGTCAGCAATCATCACTTAAATGTTGGCCGTGTATCCCGACAACTATTCCAACGATCAATTTTTATATTTGACTTTAACTATGGCGAGGTTGTTTCGACAAATAATGTTTATCTGTCACTGGGACTACTTATCTCCTAATCACATACTTTATAAAAATCGACTTCATAAATTTACACATACATAAAAAAAAAAAAATTAAAGGATTTTTAAAAATCACGCGTTTTTAAGCAAAGAAAAATAGACTAAAAAGTAAAAAATAATAAATTTATGAATCGGAAAATAAAAGCGTGAGTTCTCTTAGATATTATGGTTTTACGATAAAGTAAGCAAGAGCACCCACGCTTTTATTTTCCTATTCATAAATTTATTATTTTTTACTTTTTAGTCTATTTTTCTTTGCTTTAAAAAGTGATTTTTAAAAAAAAAAACTTTTTAATTAATTTTTTCAAATCCTTTTTTATTTTATTTTATTTATTATTCTTTTCGGGTTATTTCTTTGTTCATACTTTTTCTCCAGCTAATATTTTGTGGCCCAAATCCTATAGAGTTTTGCAACCAGTCAAACCCAGTCGCGGTGCAGGCTAGTATTTATTTTAGAATAAAGAAGTCTGTAATAACAAAATATTAAAATATGTTTTTTTTTTTAAATTATGTACATATATAGAAATATATGAAAGTAACAATGAAATATTGTATTGTCATCCGACTTACGTCGCTGTGAAATATTTCATCATTGTATGACGTTGGGAAATGAGTTAAATTAGCGTTGCAAGATTTGTACCAGAGATGAAACATGTTTACAAAGTTAATAAAAAGCGTGTAATAAAAATAACATTGTTTTCGAAGAATAACGTACTTATACAAAAATGTAGGTACAAATTAGACAGTACAAATATAATTTTATTCTTGTCTAAACTGCGTACATTAAAGTATCATAACGAAGGAAAGTTTTATTCAAAACTTTCTAGTGCTAATTTCTTGTGTTTTAGCTGCCAATTTAATTAGAATGCTCAATCATTATCGGACCGGACAGATAAATCATAATGTTAGATCAGAGTGGAGATGAAGACTAATTGGATTGATGATGATTATTAAATCTTAGCTGGTTTATCTGTAGCAGTGTGTTTCATCAGGGTGGGATTTGGTGCAAGACACCATTGAGAAAACATCGGAAGTCATCAGTCATTGATAAATTCGGGACAATGAAAGAGTGGACAAAAATTAAAAAAGGAATTTTAATATTTTTTCAGACACTTGGCATTAAGTCATTAAAATTCATAATTTCTCAACGAAATCGGAAAATCAAAGTATTTTAAAGTAACGCATTAAATTCGACAGTTTTGTCGTTGTTGTAAACAGTCAATCTCTTGAACAGTTACTGGTCACATTACTGAAACTAAAACACGTACATCCTCCCCGGGGTATACTCGTTACGGTAACTGACTTTGAATTGGCCCTGAGGAGGTCCTGCTATTTATACTAACATTTTCCAGATTTGTGTTCGGTGTCATCAGGTGAATCTTGGATTCATACCTAGACTATAAGATCCTCTGTTGTAGCTTTCCGATCCATAATAGTCAAGAGACATCATTTCTCAAGGTTAATCACGCTCCCTGTGATCAAGAAACATTTTTTTTTCGTGGGGGGAGGCGAGGGCGCTCTCGATTATATGAGTGCAAACGCTTTTAAAATGCTCCAGCCGGGATTCGAAGCTGAAAGCTCTTGGACGATAGTCTGATGCTTTAGACATCACGACCACCAAAACCGTCCCCTGTTTTTTGAAACTAAAGAAAGTTTACAGGAAAGATCGTCATTTAGTACGTGAATTTACGCTCAGTCCAAAGAGCGACTAAATATATGCGTTTCAAAATATGGTCTTCCAATTAGTTTGTCAAGACACGTCACGAAGAAAAAAAAATGTAAGTGGTTCATTGATTGAGATGAAAAACAAGCATATTTAGATTGGAAGACGTTTCCTCATCTAGTTTTTTTTTTTTTTTCAAGGGAAGGTTTCTTTTGTGACTAATTTCTGTTGTGTGATGGTGAAGAAATAAAAGCGCCAAACGTATGGCACAAGCAAGCAAGCGTTCCTGTTGACCGCAATATATTTCAATGAAGCTTTTCGTCAACCATTAACTCAGCAACAGTTCATTTACATCGTTATGGTCTAGTTTTTCAAGGCCACAAAAGACACACACACACAAATATACATACGGTGTTATAAATACAGAGATACACACACATACACTTAGATACAAAAAACACATATGTAGAAAAGATAGGAACCAAAAGCTACCAGCTACGGTGATTTTGAATGACAAAGATGGTACGCTTTCTGCATAATAATGTCTTTACAAGTAAAAAAAAAAGGCACTTGTATATAAAACATCTGGTTCATCGCAAGCATGTGGTTAGTTTTCTTCTTCTTCTTCTTGATGAGAAGTCTTCCTGTATCCCAGCCGTCAATTTTAATACATAACACTAACTAACCATTCTCTCAGCTAACTTCCAACAATTTAGATAGGTTTAAATGTCACATTAAAAGGTTTTATAAAGACTTTTATATTCGTTTATCCAGTTATATTCCAAGAATAGGTCATCGGTGTGGATAGAAAAGGAAGTTGTTGAGAGTGTCAGCTTCAAAATAAATGAATATAGATAAAGAGCTGGACTTAGACATCTAATTACGTCAGAGAAGCAGTCGAGCCAAAATTAAGTAGAGTTGAATGTCGCGTAATGGAAGGCGCCACAATCACACACATAAAAATGCAAGGTTAAATTTAACTTTTCACGAAGTTTCCAAACTAAATATGTATCCATTGTTAATACTACTGAATACTGATGGTCCTTTCTTATCCTTTGTTCTGAATTTCTTATGTTCTTCAATATTAGTAGAATCTTTCATTTTGGAGATTAATTGTATTACTGACGCTGATTGGAAACTGAAAACAGCACTGAGGTAGCGAAGAAATGGTCAAATAGTTCAATTTAGAAATTTTGGGAAATTAGCTGCTAAGTACCACTGTATATGGCAGCCATAAGAACTCGTATTACGTGGGAAAATTAGAAACCTGTTTAGTGTAAGCTATCTATTGTACAGTACATGCGATTCTTGTCTAGATATGGACTAAATAAGGTTTTGCTTAATAATGTTTTAGTTAATTAACTGAAATAAATTTGGTTTACATTAGTTTGCTGTAAGGCATTAACATTTTTGTTGTTTTAATATTCCGAGGCGTACTTGTCAGTTAATCAATGAAATCTTAACTGGCTAGTACTAACTCACTTGAATTATTAACTTCTTCAACAAGCGCGATAACTCACAGGAAAATACGATTTCTTAAAATTGAAAAAGTGTTTCTTATCTGGGCTCCGAGACCCATTTTTTCTTTGGAATAAGATATCCGCATTCTATTTAATTTAAAATGAGAGCATACTGGTTTACTTGAGAGTGAGTGAGAATGCTGATATCTCATTTCTAAAGAAAATTGTTTCTCGATGCAGAGATAACTTTTTCTCAATTTTTAAGAAACCGTCTTTAATGTGCTTCTAAGGACGGAACTTAACAGTTTTTGGTACAGTAAATTCTGAACTACTCCGTTCAATGAACCACCACCGAACTTGGATCTGCAATTGCGCGCACCGTAAACGACCATTGGAGACAAATTTAATGCCACTATGAATAAATGGGACCATCCGTGGGGTTGAAATATCTTAAGGTCTCTGGTGTGCAGTGTGGTTTCTAGGGGTATCTTCAAGAATAGGGTAAAGCGATTACATTTGTGTAGTTTGAGGCGAGTCGCTTTGCCAGAAATGTATATGAGATTGAGTATATAAATATGTAACTGGTCTCACATCAGTGACTAAGATATAACGAGAAGTTTCTCTGAACACCAATGTGTGTACATATTGAGTACTCACAAGTCGTTTTAAAATTTCACTTAAAATAACCATGAGTATGATTTTGCAATTAATTCTTCCTCCACTCGGATATTAATTCCAGTGATGCGAATGTATGAACTACCTACTTGCTTACACTATTACCCAACCTATAATAAACGATTACTCGTTTGAAGAGAGCTGTTTGTATACAAGATACGACCTCTAACACTAGTATCAGAAGTCCCAGAGACGCATATTGAGACCTATACACGAAGAGGATAGAACGATGCATGACTGTAAACTACATGGACTAAAGGGCAAATAACATATCGACGAGGAGTAAACGTCACATTACTAAAAGGGACATTAATTGGCATGTGCTAAATATTGCATTACCAAACGGCAAATGGCATATTTTATCTTATCCATGGTTCTCCATGGAATTTGTTTCGGGGTTATACTATAAATAATCACAGTGAAATCACTGGCAGCACGATCACCAGTGATATTATCGTAAAAGAACGATGCTATCACTGTAAAAATGTCTTTACAGGATTCAATCGTTATCACAACTGTAAAAATACAGTAAAATACGTTTTACGATAATCCTTCGCTGTTTTAGCTGTGGTATCACTGGCTCCCATGGTGCACCAGTGATATCACACATAAATCAACGGAGAATCACTGTAAATTAACGTAGAATTTGAATACAAGTGTAAATTGTATTATTTACATTTTTGGAAACAGGAACACCATTTTGTCACTCCTCTAGTGCGGCACACCCCACACTATTCGGAGAACTGTGAAGGTGCTTATATTCCATGTTGTCGAAGAAACGTACCTTGAGTAACAAGCGATGAATTTATTAAGTAACGATGGAGTTACCGAAAGAATCTTAGTACTATTAAAACTTCTATGTGCACCAAGTTCATATCTCTCATGGATACAGAACGCAAATCGTGGAGAGCTTGCATCTATTAAATTTATTTTGTCAACTTTTGTTTCATAATATCAATACTATATTAATTAGTAATATGTAAAAGAAATTAACTTCTTGTGCACTTTCAACGATCCAACTTTTAATTACTTCCATATTTGTACACAATTTATCCTTATCATTACGGTAACCCCCCCCTTTTTTTAAAAAAAAAATGAACTTCAATAAATGAACTTCAATAAAGCGAGAAACGAGACAAACGCCCTAGGAAAATACCTTATCCGTACTCGAGATAGAATTGAAATGCACGTGTGTCCCATATATTTCTGTGATGCACCTTGTCCAACTTGGAAACTTGTATCAATCCGCCACTTTCTAGCATTTATTTTTACCGTTTAGGTTAGCTCTTTTATTTTTGACGATCGTATATTAGATACTTTATTGCTAGTAGTATGAATATTATCATTAATATTGGTGTCATTTATATCAAGTGTACAGGTAATCCCCCCCCCCTATATTTATTTTCTTTTGCA
Source organism: Lepisma saccharinum (assembly GCA_022664845.1). Taxonomy (NCBI): domain Eukaryota; kingdom Metazoa; phylum Arthropoda; class Insecta; order Zygentoma; family Lepismatidae; genus Lepisma; species Lepisma saccharinum. The sequence goes on from JAGDQP010002857.1 coordinate 28,642, forward strand.
TTTATTTTTCATATGAAAATACACCAATTTTGAAAATCAGCATGTCTAGTTGTTTCATATTATTGCAGAAACGACACATGTGGACACGAAATCCTTTTATTTATCTGGGGGGGGAGGTTGAGAGGGAGAGGTGGTAACACCAGATACCAGATATAACACTCCGCCATTATGTATTAGTTCTTTCAAAGGACAAACGTTAGTTGCATATCGCGACCTGCATGAGATGTTTGTTGCAGAAGCTGGTTTGCACATTATATAGAAGTGATTGTTGAGGTAGGTCCTCGAAAGAGAATTGGTCCTCGTATGCTGATTGGGTGGAGCCTATAACGAGAACACCGTTTGCTCTTCTTTCAAGAAGGAGTTAACAGAAGAAATAAAACGATCAAGAACAAGAAGTGACCAGCTACTGTTTGATCCGGATTAGCTAGACTATAATGAAGGTGCTGCCTCCCCATCTCGCTACGCTGTCATCTCAGTGGAGAGCTTTTCAATCTTGATGTATGGATCCAGCCTATCTTAACAGAGCAACGAAAGCAGATTTCGAGTCTTTATTGTGTTTGCATATATATGTGTGTATGTGTGCTCGCAACAGAAACTGACATGTACTGACTACCTATTGGATTGGTATCTGGATCTGGTCAATGCTTCATGTTTGTAGGTATGCAAAGTGAGAAGAAGGTGGATGAATAGATCCTTGAGGACGATGACGAATGTGTGAAGATGAATGACACAAGAGAATAGAGGATGAGAAAAGAAGAGTGTGTAAAGGGAAAAAGTTTTGATCCGAAAAGAGGTTGGTGGTTGCACTCGTATGAGAGAGAAAAACTTGATTGAAGAAAATGGTCAAAAGGTGTAGAGTATGGGGGGGGAGGGGAAGACAGAGGGGGATATTACAGTTCAAAAGTGGTAACCTAGTCAAGGAAGGGTCAGGAGCAGAGGAAGAAGAATATATACTAGAAGATGGATTGGACGAGAAGTGTGTTATAATGCAACTGGTACGCCTAGGATATTACAGATGAAGTCTCAGCCATTTTTGTAACCCCCATCCAACTTTCGCTCACAGATAAAAGAAAAAGCATCCTTGCTGAGTTTGTCCTTACAAGAAAGTTTTGGGATTCAAAGAAGAAAAAAGGCAGATAAAAAGATAAAGAAGAATAGAGGAGTAATGATAAAAAAAGGTAATAAGGGGGAACCAGAGGTTTGCAAGAGTGATGACATTGAAAAAAGGAATCAAGCTACCTCTCATTTATCCATACGATGACCGTTAATTTCGCCTGTATTTTTATGAATAGATTTCACAAAAGTTCTTCTTTCTGAGAAGGGTACAAAGGTTTTCTATTTTGAATATTTGACCAGTGAGCAGAAGGTACCAAAGTGTATGAAGTATCAGGCTTTCAACATTCATTGGAAGTGCTGGACAAAAGGAACATTTTCAAAGTAAGACGGTTTATTAATGTGATTTAAAGTGTTAATATGACAAGATTAGTAGCCGATATCGTATCCATATCAGTTGTAAGGCAAGTCCTATACAATTTAAATAACTTCCATATTTATCTTGTTCCTATCAATTCAAGATTAATTTGTAAAACAAAAGACTATAACCTTCTGTTTGAAAAAGTTAATGAGTCTCTGGCAGTACTAATATATATTACTGTAGAAGAAAAAGTCCAGGGAATGGAAGGAAGGTTGCGATTACCTTTTCATTGTGATGAATAGAATTACTGTCCTTGCACTTTCAAGATTGGGCCAAAGCCATGGAAGATGATGAAATCATAATGTTAGGGCCACGTAAAAGGTGATCCAAACTGGGATGGCATCAGAATTCCTTTCTCTGTTTAAGAAATACTTATGTTCAGTATTTGCTACACCCATTTTTCAGAAATAAATCAACCAGGACAAAATGTAATATCAATGACTTTAACCTTAATGAAGATTAAAATAGATTTCTTTCTCCCTGTCTTTTCTTTCTCTTTTATTAATTCTCTCCGTCTTTTAATTATTTTTTAATTTTAATTTTTTTCTGTCTTTTAATTCTTTATATTTTAAATTCTGTCTTTTTTTTCTTCTTCCGATTTTTTATTTATATATTTCTTTCTTTCCTATATTATTGCCTTATCTCTTTCCTACATTTTTCGTTTTCTTTTATTCTTTTTCTCAGCCTTTATTCCTTTCCTATGTGCTTAGGAAACTAAGCTGAGAAACTTAGTTTCTTCAGAAGTGATAAACAAACTACACTTCATAAAAAAACATTTGGTGTTTGTCTTCATTCATATTATAAAACAATATTGATGTAAAAGCAATCTGAGGGTATAAAAGCAGAGTAACAGGATTTCCAGGCTTTCAGTTGGTTGCTGGTTATCATACTGGTATTCTGTAATCGTAGTCCCAAGTTCAAATTCGGTGAGTGTCCACTGAACGGTATGGTTCGGAGCCCACTTGACTGAAAATAAGTGTACGTATCGTTCTTCTCACCAGTTCGTTTACAAATTTAATCACAATTCTATCAATGGGTCATAAGATTCCCAATTGGAACAGGTTTCCTATTGGTTACAAAGTAGCGTGTTCGGAACTGCGAAGTAAATTCCTACATTCGGAATAATGTCTTCAATTCCGAGATTTCCCGGAATTTGGAATGTCTTCGATTCCGGAATTTCCCGGAATTCCGACAGTTCAAAGCTCCAACTTTTGAAATCACGACATTTCCGAAATTTCGAGAATTCAGAATTCCATGGTTCTGACTTGCTGTAATTCTCATTTCCATTCCAGAAGTCCGAACAGTTTCTATTACAAAGACACTAATTTCTTTAAATCATGTAGTCCTGAGAAACAATTGAATGTCAAACTGACGTTCAGTGCGACTAAACGTAACAGGCACCTTCCTCTCTATTATGTCCTTATTTTTTAGATCATCTGCTCACCTTACCGCACTACCCTCTAATTTTGGTTGCTCATTCATTCAGCTATTGTTGTTCGTTTCGTGGTCGCGTGACATCGAAAGCGAAAATAGAGAGAGTGAATGACTGAAAAAGAGAGAGAGAGAGAGACGGGAAGTAAAATTACGTCATTTGTGATGGAGGTCTTGTTTTGTCTCGTGCGACATTTTTAAACTTTCGTTCTGGTTCCCCTGCACCATTTGTTCCGATTAGTTATTGAATGGATTCTGACGGATTGGCAAGCAGCAAGAGGCGTGTTGTTGCGGGAGGGAGATGGAGAGGGGGCGACGTGGATCGGAAAGAGAAAAAAGAGAGCGATTAGGATGAATGAACAAACGATGGATGATGGAGGAATCAGAACGGAACACTGAATACAAAACAGTTACGATAACCACCCCCTTCCATTCCTCTTCTATTGCTGTTGGTTTTCCTTTACTGTGATTATGTGTTATCTGACGCTATGAATGAGAGTGAAACACTAAATTATGTAAAATGCGTTGTTTTTATCTTTTTTCTTTTTGTAAGAAGAACCCATGTATTTTAGTGTATCTGACTACAAATAGTGACGGTACCAGCCCGTGAAAAGTGACTAATGGGTCTAGGTTAATTAAAACTCTAACTTGGTTACTGTCCTTGATTATAAATAACTCTGTACAATTTCCGAACTTTACTATGGACATCAATATATCGCTAGCGAGCCTCAGAGCGATCTATTATCAAAATATCAAACATTACTTATGTGAGTATCGGACAATAATTAGAAATACAGTAAAATATATCCCATGACGAGGAATCGTTTGGAAATGGATTTTTCATTATGAAAATATAAGTTTGTTGTCACTGAATACTCGTTCCAAATGACCGGAAGGCCGTGACTTGGTAGTAGAGCGTTGGCTTAGCATTGGGGGGGGGGGGGGGTTGTGGGTCCAGTCCAAGCGGCTGACCATCCTGACTGAGGTTTTTCCAGGGGTTTCCTTAGTCACATCAGGCAAATGTAGGCCTTGGGCAACACATTCCCGCATCCTTTCCTCTCGCCTATCTCGGCCTGAGTCTTAGATGCCTAAATGCCATAAACTTTGTTCAAATAAAAGATATTTCGACATCGTATATCAAAAGTGGTTGGATGGCCTATATCGTTAATATCAAAATATTGCTGATAATGAGGATTCGCTATTTTATCTGTGATTCTTAGATTAACTCATGGATTGAGTTAACTCGAGGTTAAAATATTTTATTAATTTGAATAAGACAATAGAGTTAACATTAACTATCATACACCGTAACTTACTCAATAATTATACATTTAAAAGATATATCAGTTTAGTATGATGCCAATAAAAACCTATATTACGAAGAAATGATTTTATATCTGTAATTGAGGAGACAGAAGGAGGACAATAACTTTGATCATCACTTAATAAACAATCTTCCTGGACGATGTAAAGAAAAAAAAATGTCTTTATTTTCTTATTGCGAAACAAATCCAGGACTCCTGCCTGCCGAATAGGTTTTCTACGTACAAATTGATAGTAAAAACAACAAACTCACTGCTCTGATATCTGCTTGGTGAGCCTCAACTCCACTATTGTCGAAATGCACTGCGCTTTACTATGAACATTTTTTGTATTGACAAACTTTTCTGAAATTTTGCTTAGTAAGTATATTAATTATAGTATCACATTACATAAATACCTTCTGTAATTGGAGAGAAATCGTGAAATGTTAGTGGTTTCCAACTACGACGAAGTAATGCTAGTTCAAATGAAGTTTAAAACATATTGTTCACTAATAGGTTACTAGTGGAGCATTGTTCACAAATAGGAGACTGGGTTTCATGTATCTGAAATCTCTCATTACATTTGATTCGTTCTACAATTCGATTTCGGAACTTTCAGATGCAATAGAGATCACTCAGTCACGAAACCATGTACAGTCAGCACCCAAAGTTTGAACCCAGTCGTAAAATTTCTTCTCCGAATAAATTTGGAATGGACTGAACGATTTCAGTGTGGTTTCCTATGACGTAAAAAGAATGACATTTTTTTATAAGTTACAAAAGAAAACTGTACTCAAATAAATCAAATCCAAAGCAATTCAAAGAAGAATTTTGCGGCTAGTTACAAACACTGGGCGTTGACTGTAGAAGTTATGATTGTCAAAATGACTCCAAAATTTTCTCTGTTTTGCAGAAGACTCAATGATGACTATTATGAACTGTTGGCAAAAAAACAGTCAGATTATTTTTGCGATTTAATTGCATGTCAACTTCTGTCGAAAAATATGGAGAAAAAGGTCGTTACATAATATCCATTTTTACAAAGTAATAGATATTAGTTGTTAATGCAGGTCGTGTAGCGGTATAAAGTGGTCAAGGAATTCATCAACAGCATTTTTTCTTTTGTGGCTTTTACGTAAGTTTTCGCGCGAAGCATGCTGGGAACAAAAGTCTACTGAAGAAAAACAGTAAGTGGTGATGAGAGAGGAGGAGGAAAAGAGACACGTATTTAAAAAAAATTACACGGGGAGAGGAAAAACGCAATGTCAAGGAAAAAGCCTCATTCTTGATGATTTGCCTAACCAGAATTAAAACACCTTGTGGCTGCGTTTCTACCCACGCATTCAAGTCACCGGTTCTGATGTTGCTTAACTTATGTAAAAATAGTGACTTTCGGTTTTGATTCAGTTCCAACGACTTGCTTTTGTTATTTTACAGCAAGGTAAATACATTGTTCTTATGCAGAGAGAGCCACCTCCTATGAAAGACGCATGCCGTAGTTTATAAATTTTACGCTTATAAGCTTTACATCATCTGAAATTAATCTGGCTTTCTCAATGTATTTTTATCCTGTTAATGGACTGAATGTACACTTGCTTTTTAACGATTTCTTTTTTATACTCTTTTGTGTACATTTTGTTTATAATGTGTACCAATAATAGTGTACTTAGTTTCGCACCAAACTTCATCAATATATAGCAAGAAAAGTGACGCACTTTTTTACATTCTCCATAACTAGCTTCGTTTATCATCCAGACGATCCGGGTATTGACATGTTTCGAATATTCCCAATATTCTTTTTTTTTGGGGGGTGGGGGTGGGGGTGGGGGGAATATTCTTCAAAATATTGTTGTTAAAAGATTAGAAAATTTTGTGAATTTCTGAACGTCCCGGATCAACGCATTTTCTGAGTCTTTTGGGATATTCTTGGTTTTGTGAAAGGTGTTATTCCTTTCGGAATATACTTGGTATATTCCGGAAACTCAAAATTACCGTTCAATATTCTCATAAGCATATGGAAGGAATATTATTTGTTTCCAATTGTGTTGGAATATTCTATCTACATTGGGAGATCTATAAAGGATATTCTTGTGATATTTTATTCTATGTAGGAACAGCCAAGAAATAAATAAATCAGTTGAAATAAATCAATAACCAAAATAGAATAAATACACTTGGATGATTTTAATTAGAAAAGTACACTGTAATAATTGAAAACACGAAGATCTACCAAAACCTGGATTTAGATAAAGCTGCGTCCATAAAGAGGATGAAAATAGTTACATCCATATTTTGGTTATACATCAATATTTACCGAAAATGACTCAAGTAGAAGAAACATTCGGGTATCCTGTAGATACCGGTGAAGACGTCATCTCATCCGATACAAGACAATGGCAAACCACCACCGATTTGCCTTGTCCAAAGACTTTCGAGTCAGGACTTGCATTCGGGCAGAAGATCCATCATCTCCTTCTCATTACTCTTTATGAACATACAAGAGACTACCCTCTTAATTTTCACGGCTGAGGTCAGTTTACATTTATAATTTTTTATGTACACCATCACGGAGGATTTGCGATAACACATTCTACATATTATGATAAACGCCTATATATTTGAATGATTTGTACTTTGACTTTATTTACTACGATCCCGCTTACACACTTCTAAACAAACAAATGTCGGTCACAAAAGTCCTATTTTTAATGAAGGCTTAGCTTAACATTCAGTTGTTTTTTTAAATTAATAATCACAATATTTAGTTTGAAATTAGCTCAACATTGAACCGTCTATCCTTCCAACTAAATTTCAACCGATATTCAGGGAACATTAAACTTGCAAACTGAGGATGCTTTTAAATGATGTTTTTACAGATTTTAACAGATGATTTTAAATGCTGTTCAGATCACCGTTATCCAGAAAGTGGAGAGACATTAATTAACGACTTTTAACAGTGTAATCTTTGGTGTCACTACTACTAGCAAGATTTTCTTGGAAAAGAGAAATTTTCATTCAAAGGAACTGTGACAGAAAATATCACTGTTCCGGAGCGCTTAATTTAATCGATGTTAGCTAAGAAGATGACAAATCCAGAAGAAAAATATCTTTGGTTTCATTTCCTTGTTAATGAAATAAGTAAAAAGAAAAGAGAAACACAAGTGAAAAGAGAAAAAGAAAAAAGAACTTTACCAACCTTGTCAAATTCTTGAAATCTAAGTATGCGTGATGCGTCAACAAAGCCAAGAGAAAAAGGTAAAGCAGAGCCAATAGCCAATTTGACAGCGGCAATTGGATCCAAATGGACATTTTAATGAAGGAGTGAATCATTTGATACATAAAAATCTTTTTCTGAGCTGTTTTCTTTTTATCTTCTCATCCTTCAGTTAAACTGACGTCACTACTTAGGATCTCTGTCACGGAACAGTTCTGCTAACATTGCGTGAGGTTATCTTCCGGGATTTTCCAGACACCCACCCCCGCATCACCTAAATATGTTATGCAAATGATGAAAGAAAGGCACATCTAATTCGGCCAGCGAACATTTTATTCAGATAATTTTGCTAGAAAATGCTCACGAAAAAAACGAACCTTTCTTTTATTTTGTTTTTAATATGATAAACCAATCAGCACCCTGCGGGCATGTAAGTTAATTTAACTAGATTTTTTTTAAAAAGAAAAAGTAGCAGTGAAAACCTTGACATCTGGATCGTGATTTTCCAACCACTATTCCTGGCTATGGAAGAACGGCGTGCCCTTTCAGGACTATATCAAGAGTTTTGCAAGAATATCCAACACTTATTTTTTTTAATATAGGAAAAAGAAAAAAAAAGAGATGAAAATATTTAGTAACATTTTTGCCTTTCAGCGCCTAGTTAGCACAGAGTACATTTCTTTTTCATCAAAATATTTGGTTAGAATAACCAGACGTAACAGTGCTTTTCTTTTAAATAGTTAATTCTTGAAGTAACTGCTAAGTTTATTGAATATATTTGGTAAACTTATTCATGGTATTTCTTCAAGTTTACAGGTTATCTATGAAATATTGTAACAAAATAATGCAATATCAGCGTGTAAACAATCTATATGTGCAGCAATTGTATTTGTCTATGGGATTGGCATTGTGTGGGAGACAAGCATGAGAATTTCTTCTCAGCCATACTTTTCAATAATAAATTGTGCTTCCTCGATTCAAAAAATTTGCTAAGCCGACGCGGCTTTTACGTAATTACTTGTCCAGATATGACGTCATTTGTCGCTCTAACTTCGCGCAACTGCACAGAAAGAACAGTTTGGTAATGAAAAACAAATATATGGTTGATATACAGCAGATCCATTTTATTTTAATCACCACTAAAAAGAGTTATGATTACCTAAAATTAGTCAAAGGCTTGGTACTATAGATTAGTTTTTTTGTGTGTAAACTCACTAGGGTCGGGCCCAGAAAGGGCCACGCAGGCTGGCTGCGATCGCGCGCGTCCACAGGTTGCGGATAGTGGAACGTCCTTCAAATATGGAGGACAGCTACGAAATAAAGCAGGATTTCCTGGCGAGTAAGTAGCCGCGGAAAACTCAGATAAGGGAGATAACCTTGCCAGAAAAATTCTGGCTCTCCAGGTTGGAGGTTGGGCGTAGGGCCGACAACCCTACCCCAGAAAAAGCAACTTGTTAGGAGAATTGAGAAGAAGCCTCGGAACGGACGGATTGAGGGAAATCGACAACAGCATTGGAAACGGAATGATGAAATGATAATTGGAACATGGAACGTAAGAAGCTGGTTCAAGATCGGTGCAATGAAAGAGACCATCACAGGACTCAGAAAATACAAATTAGACATATGTGGACTACAGGAAATCAGGTGGAAAGGTAATGGCATACTTCAACAGAAAAATGAAATAATATATTGCAGTGGAAATAACACAGCTAGTACAGAATTTGGGACAGGCTTTTATGTGAGTAAACGCATTAAGGACAAAATAATAGACTTTGAACCAGTCAGCGAAAGAATCTGCAAACTCAGAGTGAAAGGGAAAACTGGTATAACATAATAATAATCACAGTTCATGCACCTACAGAGAAAAAGATAGCAACATAAAAGAAGAGTTTTATAGCCAATTAGAAAGGGTCTACGGTCACTCACCCAAGTATGACATGAAAACCATTATAGGCGACCTAAACGCAAAGATAGGGAAAGATCACTATTAATACAAAACCATAGGAAAATTCAGTGCACATGAAGTATCAGACGATAATGGATATAGGGTAATAGATTTCGCCGCCTCTCGAAACATGACAATATCAAGTACGTGGTTCCCACATAAGAGAATCCACACCGTTACCTGGAAATCGCCAGACAGACAGACGAAAAACCAAATTGATCACGTCGTCGTAGACAATAGATACTTCAGCAGCATACTAGATGTCAGAACTAGAAGAGGAGCACATAGTGACTCCGATCACTATTTAGTAACAACGAAGATCAGAAACAAAATAAAAAAAAAACCGAAAGAAAACCTCGAACCCCTAACAAGATGGGACACGGAAAAACTAAAAGGGGAAACAACAGCCAGGGAGTACAGGAACAAACTATCGGAACAACTGCTTGGAATCGAATGGGAAAATAAAGAAATAGATGACATATGGGAAGAACTTTAAAACAACACAACCGAAGTAACCAAAGATCTACTAGGTAAGATGGAAGGTCGCAAGAAAGTGGAATTGTTTGATCAGGAATGCGAAGACGCACTGAAGGCGAAAAAGAAAATAAGAGAAAAACACTAACTCACAACACACGGGAGAAAACGAAAGCATACAAGGAAGCCAGAAGAGCCACGAAAAAACACTTTAAACAAAAGAAGAGGGAACTACTAGAGAGCAAAGTTAAAGACATTGAAAACCTGAAGTACGCTGGGAAAACGATCTTCTTTAGAGAAGTCAGAAATTTCAAACTAGGTTATAAATCATATTCTAATATAATTGGAGACGCAGAAGGAAAAATAGTCAGCAGTGAGGAAGATATTTTAAAACGGTGGGGTAGCTACTATCAAGACATTTTCGAAAATACAAAAATGCATAAAGAAGAGGATAAAAGCACAATAGCAACGGAAGAAGATCAAAAACAAGTCCCGGAACCCACCATACAGGAAGTACGAGAAGAAGTAAAGAGGCTGAAGAATAAGAAAGCACCAGACATAGATTCAATCGCAGCCGAATTAATAAAGAGTGGAGGAGAAATAGTAATTGAAATACTTCATATTTTAATAACCAAGATATGGAAAAGTAGAAAGACCATTCCAACTGAATGGAAAACGGGCATAATCAACCCAATCCACAAGAAACGAGATCAACTGGACTGCCTAAACTACAGAGCGATTATAGTGTATAAAATATTCTCATTTTTGGTGCGCAGAAGACTAGAAACATTCTACGAGCATACAATAGCTGAATACCAGAGCGAGTTCCGGAAGGCAGATCAACGACTGACCAATTATTTACAATGAAGCAAATCATAGAAAAATGTTAGAAAAACAACATCATAACATACCATCTCTTCGTAGATTTTCGCAACGCGTACGACTGCATCACAAGGGAATAACTTTGGAAAGCTCTAGCGGAACTTGGAATCCCAAGCAAACTAATACATCTATGCCGAATCGCAACTACGGATTCATGTGCCACAGTCAAGATTGGAAGTTCCCGGTACAGAAAGGAGTTCGACACGGACACGGGTTGGCCCCAATATTATTTAACGTAGCATTGGAAACAGCAATAAGAAAAGCCAAACTAAAAAGAGCAGGGAGAATAGTGAATAATACCTACCAGATTTTGAGATACGCTGACAACATCGACATTATCGGAAGAAGCCTAAAGGCGGTAAAAGAAGCTTTCACAAGTCTAGCAGAAGAAGCTAAGAAGTTGAGATTAATGGTTAATGAAGATAGAACAAAGGTAATGGTAATATCCAAAAACCAAGGCATAGGAAGAAGAATTGGTCCAAAAGTCGCCAAAGAAGAATATAACTTTGAACTAGTGAACAGATTTTCCTATTTAGGACCTATCATGCCAGATGGAAATAATCCAACAGCAGAAATTAAACACAGAATACAAACTGCCAACAGAGCATACTTCTCGCTTATGCCCATACTCCGATCAAGAGACAACGAAAACGACAAAACTCACAATATACAAAACACTAATAAGGCCTACGGTGACGTACGCCTGTGAATGCTGGGTACTCCGAGAATAAGACAAACAACTACTGGGCAATTTTGAAAGGAAAATACTCCAGAAGATCTTCGGTCCAACAAGAATGGAAAATTGGCAACCCAGAATAAAATACAATCATGAACAGTACAACCTGCTCAAAGACGAAGACTTAGTAATATATGTAAAATAACTCGACTTCGCTGGCTTGGCCACGTAACTAGAATGGATCAAGATAGAATTGCAAAGAAAATTTTTGAAAGTCAAGTTGAAGGGAAGCTCACAAGAGGTAGACCGAGAAACTGATGGTGGGACACAGTAAAGGAAGATTTGAAACAGGCAGAGAGAGAGAGAGAGAGAAAAAAAGGACATCTTTAGTGATGGACCGTCCGCACTGGAGGCGACTTCTCAAGGAGGCTAATAAGGCTCGACTACGAGCGGTCACGTCGTAGTTAAGGTAAGGTAAACTCACCAGGAAACCGTACGAAATTGACAACCGAGTTGATCAATGAGACTCATCCAGGGATTCTGCCAGGATTTTCAGTTTCGGGGCGGGATAAAAAGTGAAAACGAGAGAGGTGTAAGTAATTTTGAAGATTCTATATTAATTTTTAAGTTGTGTGTTCGAAAATTTGGAGAGGTAGCATCCCTTTCATTGTGGAAGAGGGGATCTGGGAGAATATCTGGACTTGTGTCATTTGATAGAGAATCTGATTTATAGCGGTTGACCGCAAGAAGAACTAGAATGAGAAGCGGAAGAATTTCGCGGCTACGAGTACACAGATTATGGCAACATTTACACAAATATCCCAAATATCTTTAAATTCACTGAAGCAAACAACATGAAAAATTCCAGTCATGATATAGGCTGTCACTATAGTATTAGAGAGCACACAGTGTCACCAACTGAACATTTTTTTTTTTTTCCAAAATGGGATAATATTCAACAGAACTTGTGGAAACAGACCTCTTCGACAGAAAGCGACCGTATCTTCAATGAAACGTTTCATAATAGCTCAAGTAAAAGGTGTTAAAACTGTTAAAATATCACTTCAATACGGGAAAGATATTGAGATATTCAAGTCTGAGAAGTTGAAAAATATGAACGATTCAAACGCTTTATTAAAATCTGCGCAACTTGATCAAACTTTTGCAATCTTTTCTCGTTTGCGATTTCTATGAATCTGAGTTTATCTTCTTTCTTTCTAATCGACGGGTTCCTCAAAACTGCAAAAGGATAAAAAAGAGAATTAAGAATAAAAGAAGGAGAAGTAAAGCAGGAGGCAAGAAAGAAAGAAGTCTTTCTTCGTTTTAAGTTAGTTTTGATCTCCTTCTGAAAATGCGTGATCTGAAGAAGATATCGGTACCTCACGAGAATCACTTCAATTCGCGGAATCGAGAAGGAAGAAACGGAAAAAGAAAATCTATGGCGCCACTACTGTCACGTGTGTTCGTCTTTCTCAACGTTCCTTCTCATCATCATCAGACTCTCCCATGCCACGGCAGCGCACGCAAAGCAAAGCATTACCAAGACATTGTCGTCGTTCTTTTTCTAAAATGTTTTTTTTTTCTTCTTTTTTCTCTTTGAATTTTCTTCGTGGATGACGTTTCAGTTGTTAGTAAAGCTTCTAGAATACAAGTATGTAACACATAAAAGGGGATTTGTAATAACAAAATTAAAATATGATGAAAGTCATATCACTAACACCAAAAAAATTAACCTTTTTCGGTGAATAGCCTTCCACAATGGCATGCATGTCCTTGATTTACTCTTAATACTGCATAACATTTTCCCCCCACGGAGTACTGGTCAGAGTATGTAACTTCCGTTCTTAGGAGCCCTTGAAATCCCTAGTTCTCAGCCTTTTTGCTTGCGGTATATCCGGTCAATCACTATGGCATCCTCGAGAATAGTAGCATCCAAAGATTGAAAGGCGAAGAGATCACCTCTGAGCGTCACTAGTAGCCTCTTGAATCGTTTCCACTTACCATTCCTGAAAAACTAGTCACGCCAAGGGAATTGAAGGATTTAGTGCAAAATGGAAGTAACTCCATCTTGGGAATTGTACAGGAGAGACAAAAAAAAAAAAAACAAGGAGAAATCCCGTATGGTGTCAAGAATTAGGTACTTGATTGTTTGTATTTGCGTGCATGGAATGCAGATCAACCTAATTTCTGTACAAAAGATGCCCTTAGTTTTCTCTATTTATAGATGAGAGAAACAAAATTTTGGGGTTTATTCCTCCCCCTTGCACCAAGCCGATCAGTTCTCGACCGTTTATGGATGCCAGAAAAGAATAGACTACACATTTGGTATAACATCGTGATTTTCTAGGCCTCTAGGGTATCGGCGACAAGGCTTTGAACTTTACAAGGCTATATTAATTAATTATCCTTCGTTTTATATAAAAGCAGATTTCGCCGAATCCCGTCACAAGTCAGTGAGATGAGTTTCCTTCGCAAGGAAAGGAATGGGGAAGGTTGAGACCAAGGCTCTTAACGTTACACATACTAGCCTAGGTAAAACTTAGGATGGCAACCAACAGGACTCGAACCTGCATGCCTTCCTATGCTGATGTTAGTCTTTGAATCAAGAGAACTGGGTCACAGGAATCAGTGTTCAACCGTTCAACACTGGAAACAAATTTTATCTTTACGCAATCTATACAGCTAAAATCGAAGGGGTGTTAATCAGGTTTAGAGTAATGTGGATAAATTATTGTCAATATATATTCCATGAATGGACGTGAGAAGTGCTGGAAACAATGGTTTAACCATACAATTTTCAAATCAGAAGAATTTATGATTAAATTTCAAGGGAATGCAACTAAACTACAATATTATAATGATACCTGCTGCTCAGTTTGCGAAGAAATTCTATATTTCGCGGTTGTATGACTGGATCTGGGATATAGTGCCGTTCCGAGGTTATTGGAACGGTGCGTAAGAAAATACTGATTACAGTAAACTTTCAATACATTATTAAATCTTATAATAATGAATGCAGTTTATAATATTTAATTCTTTTCATGATGTTAAACTACTTTCTTATAACTCTTTATTTTTTTATTTTAACTTTTTAACTGGTTTGATTCAACATTTTCTTTCATTTATGTTATTTTCTCTGATTTCATTTTCAGATGAATCAACTATGCAAGGTGTGTGGGGAACCAGCTGCCGGCTTCCATTTCGGAGCATTTACATGTGAAGGATGCAAGGTAATTTTCTTGTTCCATATTCTTCCTCCTTTAGAAGTGCATTTGTTGAGGAAAAATGATAATTCTACAATTCATTAAGGGGAATTAAATAAAATAATTATATTTCTTCATGATGATTATTCTGCCCAGTAGGTCACAGGGCTGTGGGCCAAGTGAATTAATGGTGTTTACCGTTTGCCTTCCATCGGACGGTAACTATGCTAACATCTAAAGGACGGGATCTGTTGGTTTTAGTGGGCTCCTACTGGGGATGGAACCGAGGTTCCTTTGATTACGAGATAACTAGCCCTATCATGCATCAGACATAAACACAGAAACTTCCTTTTACAGGAAGTACGTAAATTATTCTGTCAACAATATTCGCGAGAATAATAGTGATCCAAAGGTTTCATGAAATGCGAGGTTATCTTTGAAGGTCTTTGAAACCTTCAAATCAAGATCCTTATTCAGGACAAACAGCAAAAGACCAGATTTCCCAATATGCTGTAAATTTTACACCAAGAAAATGTCTGTTAAATTTCACTAATACGAATTTTTACGGAAAGGTGAAATAAATATCTTGAACTCATGTATGGTAAGTTTCAGCGATAGATGGCGGGCTTATGTTTTAATTATATTTTACTGTCAATTATTTCTACATAAGTTTACGGAATTTCATTATATTTTTAGTTATTAAGATTTTAATGTTTGCACTGCACAACATGGTGGTTCTAGTTGTACTTTACGGGAAATCTACAAAAGAATCTCTCATTTCATGGGTTTCAGGGTCTATTTTTTAAAGTAAAGCATTATGATTAGATTTCTTTAATATTGACCTATTAATATTGACTTATTGACTCTTTAATATTTGCTGCAGGATTTGTTGTTATTGTTTCTAATTTTAAGGCTAAATCCAAGCTAAATCCAACTGGATTTTTCCGCGCTTTTTGTTTTACGTCAATTATTCAAATTTCAGTAGCGGAAAACAAAAATCAACTTTCACAGACCGAAGTTCGTCTCGTCCATCAATAATGAGTTAATTTCTGTTTTCCTCTACTGAAATTTGAGTAATTGACGTAAAATGAAAAAGGCGGGGAAAACCCACTTGGATTGACCCATCACATTTTAATTCAAATTTTACTATAAAAGCAAGAAAGCTTTAAATACTAATTTCTCACAAAGTTCATAATCACAAATGTATCCAATAATCCAAATAGAAAATGTATAAAGGGTGTAACAGAAGGAGTGAGAACATGTTACCAAAAGGAAAAACAAAAAACAAAAAAGAAGCTTATTTTACGAGTTGAAATACGTTATGAATTGACAAAAGGAAACTATCAGTTTCAAAGTAAACATCTTGCTGTCTTTATATACACTAACATTTTGAGAAACAATTTAAACTTCATAATCATTGAGCCTAAGACAGAGTACGAACTGTACTAAAACGCTAAATTGCCGAGATGGTACCTTTAAACAAGGCCCTAGATGTCTTCCTTCTCATATCCTCTCTCCTAGCCACCAAAATCCCACAAGATTGTCTGCAGTTTACAGAACGATTTAAAACAGAGAAGGTTTCTGTTCTTTCGTTACAGCAGCAATTCCTGAATAAGAAACCATCAAATATGGGCATCGTGACCTGGAACTCCCTCCACGACACAGTAGCTTATTTCTATGCGACAAGATGCCGTTTGTTACATTATTGTCTGAACTTATGCCAAAAGTCAAGACAGTTAGTGATTGGCTAGAGATAAAGGGCCATAATTCACCATGACGTCCAATGATAGGAGAGAATAAACAATTATCTGCAGACTTCTTTGAGTTGCTCCTGTTGATGGCCCTGAAAATAAAAGAAAAGGAAAAAAGGGGGCAGAACACGAGTTGTCTGCATTGCATGAAAAGTGAGAGTGACACTCTTGTCAACTCTTAAATTCAGTATTGCAAACTCAAGATGATATGTTTGCTGACCGAAACACAGAAACCTATTATTGTTTCTTATTTATGTTCATCTGTTAGGGTCGTACTCCAACTTTCGAAACCGTAAAGTATTACCGGCAGAATAACCGTTCTGTATATTTTCAATTTCAATTTCCTTGATATTAATCGCGATGTTAGAAGTTTTTGGACTGAATAGGAACATGCGTTCCCCGATACTAAGAGACTTTTTATATCTTCCGTGACCTCATTTTTGCTTGTTATGTATGCTTCAAAGTATATAAATGTGTTTACTTTCTCTATGATCTCATCCCTAATTCTTATGTTTTTATTTACTTCATTCCCTGTGTTTCGGATTGTTATCATGCATTTTGTTTTATCTATGTTTACCTGTAGACCTATCTCATCGCACGCTTCTACTAATACATCGGTGTTGCTTTGTAGTGCATCTATATCGTCCCCTATTAAATCTACATCATCCGCGTATACAAACAGTTGATTCAAACCATTCAATGATAGTCCCTTTTTGTCTCCTCTAATTTTTAAAATCGCATATTCTAACGCAAAGTTAAACCGTAGTGGGGACAAGGAATCGCCTTGTTTCAATCCGTTGCGAATCTTGAAACTGTCTGACATATTATTACCTATCCGTACTCTGCTTGTGGGGTCACTGAGACACATCTTCGCTAGTTGAACCAATTTTTTCGGAATTCCGAATCGTATCAGGATATTGTATAACTTTTCCATTTTGATAGAATCATATGACTTCTTCAAAACAAAGAATAGCTGGTGAACCGTCCCATTGTATTTCCATTTCTTCTCCAAAATTTGTCTCAAGGCGAAAGTCTGGTTTTACGTGGATCTATTTCTTCTAAATCAACATTGGCGAACTCCAATTATTTCATCTACGTATACACTTAGGTGTGTTAACAGAATATTAATTAACACCTTGTAACAGATTGTAAGTAACGAGATTCCGCGGTAATTATTAGAGTTCAATTTATCACCTCTTTTGTAAATCGGAACTATTATTGAGGTTTTCCATTTCTTTGAGAGCTATTCCTTTCTCCATATAGCACTTATCAATTTATGTAGTTCCTTGATTAGTGCCGTTCCTCCTGATTTAATTAATTCGGCTGAAATATTGTCTATTCCTGGTGATTTGAAGTTTTTCAATTTCTTAACCGACATTTCGATCTCGACCTCGCTAGGTTCGCGAATCCACGGTTCAGCGGTATGGATTTCAAATTCCTCTGTTTGTTCCCCGTTTTGTACATTAAGAAGTTTGTCGAAATAACTTTTCCACACATCGACAATTTTAGTCGAATCCGCCTGAAGATCTCCACGTTCATTTCTAATCATTCCTAACCTAGATCGGGACAGGCGTAAGCCATAGTTACCGCCCATACAATTCATTTTATCTTATCCTAACCTCGGCTGGTAACCTATTCTTATCAAGTTTACACCTTTGTATAGATCTCGTATGTTATTTGTCTTCCCGTTTTCCTCAATCACCTGAATCTTCTGCGTCAGATATTCTCGCTTTTTGTTTCTGAACCCGAGTGTGGCGTTTCGTTTCGCGTTACTGTAGTGGTTGGTATTTGCTTCGCTTTTATTACTTAGCCATCGTTGCCTTGCTTGTTTTCGTATTTCATGAAGCTTAAGGCATTCTTCATCAAACCAAGGATCGTTTTTCTGTTGTTTCTTCGAACCTACACGATCCTACATTCCTTTGCTGCGCTCTTAATTGTTTCACGAATTGTCTCCCACATCTTACTTACATCAATTTCATCATTAATATCATCGTTATTATTACTCGAGTCGGCTAGGATTTCGAACCGATTTGAGAGTTCGATTTGGAAATCTACTTTTATGCTCGGATTGTTTAATCGTTTAACTTCGAATTTCAGTTGATTTTCTTTTGAACCCTTGCTATCTCTGCTCACGATACATAACTTTTCCCTTACTTTTGTGATCACTAATTGATGGTCAGTGTCACCTTCCGCTCCTCTGTATGACCTAACATCCATTAGGTTGGTGTGTCTTCGTCTATCTACTAATACGTGATCGATCTGGTTGAGAGTTTTGCCGTCCGGAGATACCCATGTGTATTTGTGTATCTCTTTGTGTTCAAAGTACGTGCTCTTTACCAGTAAATTTTTCGAAATCGTGAAAGTTATCAGTCTTTCTCCATTGTTGTTGGTCTTTTCGTGAAGACTGTATTTGCCTATAGTAGGTCTATATTTTTCTTCCCTCCCTACCTTTGCATTGAAATCACCCAACACAATTTTCGAATTATACTTCGGTAATCGGTCAAACAGTCTTTCTAGCTCAACGTAGAATATATCTTTATCGTTATCAGTAGCCACCTCGGTCGGAGCATAGACCTTTAATTAAACCGTGTTGCCCCATCGAGTAGTATTGTAACGTACGATAGTCTTTCGTTTACGAACTCTATATTCTGAACCGCCTGAAGGATACTGTTCTTAATGAGAAATCCTGTTCCGAAATCGTGAGAGTGTGTTCCACCGTAGTAGAAAGTGTACTTGCCCTGTGGGATGCTATCCTGACCCTCCCACCGAACTTCTTGTATCGCTAATATGTCTAGCTCGCACTTCTCGGTCTCGCGTACCGCCACCTGAAGAACGCCAGTTTGGTATAATGTTCGTACGTTCCACGTTCCTATTCTAAGGTCTTTCTTAATCCTGTTCTTGGAGCCCCCTGAAGCAGTCTCGGCCGGAGATCCGAATCAGGGACTAGTGTACATCCGGAATATTCTACTCCAGAAGAATCCATGAACCACCTGTTACTATTTCTTGACATGTTTTAGCGGTGTAGAGTTGTCAGCTCTACGACCTCGCAGTAAAGGTAGACTATCAAGATGTCGCCCTCTGTCCATCTTTGAGCCTTGCCGATGTCATTCTTCAACCTCAGAGTGGTAATGGTGATGCTGCTTCCCCTCACGGGTTTTGGGGCTATTGTTGTGTTTTATCTTCCTCTAACCTTTGTAGATCCCTCTACTAACTGCAAGGCAGCAGTAGTAGTTTTGGTCCGGCCCGGAGTATTTCCGGTACCCACCATATGTGGTCGGCATTCCCCTATCCGCCACCAGTAACTCCAGTCCGGTACATTAAAGGAAACGCACATGAAAACATACATGAAAACGCACATTTGTTGTTCAAAGAAATTTTAAAATTTGTACACTTGTTCACCTGTGTAAATGTGTAAGACCTTTTTCTTTCATTAAACGAGCTTCTGGAGAATTAAAGAAAAACCTTGAAGAACTTAGACAGGATTGTCGACATGAGCAAAATTCGAGCACGCGTCCCTTCATCTGTGTTGATTTAGTCTTCGCCGATAGAGCATGGGAGCTAGGTATACATACTCCTAAAAAGTGAGACATGCATTGTAGAAGTCGTAGAGACATCACCCCTTCCCTCTTTCTTTTCAAACGAGACTGGCAATTATTCTTTGAATACATCTGTAGGCAAGTGAAATTGTAACACTGTCCTTACAAAGTTTTCTTTCTTTTCTACCACCGCTAAAGCTCAAAGGAATGAAACGGGAGTACCCCAGGGTCGTTTGCCGGACCGCGACCCCAATTCAGCGAAAGTCATATCAGAAAAACCCTATCCAAACAAAAAGGACGGATAGGAAAAAAAAGAAGTGTAACGCAAGCATACAAAAGCAAGTGGAGCAGGACCAGAGAGACCAGGGTTTTATAAAATCACTTACTTCCCCTTTACCAGCGGCGTGTGACCGGCATTATGTAACTCGTTGGATTTGGTTACGTCCCCAGTCAACCAGCCAGCCATCAGAGGTAACTGAAGCATTGAAATCATGCATGGCAATTCTCTGTTGCTTTTTCGTTCATTTTCTCTTTTTTTTTCTTTTAACATGTTGGTTTTGTTTTCAAGCAAAGGGAAGGAAGGGGAAGGGAGAGAATGAAGACTGAAAGAGGAGAGGAATGTTGTGGATTTTTACGCTTAAATTCCCATCGTCAGTATCTTGAATGGAAAAATTGGAGACGCTCTGTAAGGAGGTAGAAAATTAGAATTTACGGGGGAGGAACAGAATGGACAAGACGAAAAAATTTGAAGCTGGTTAGGAGAAACCGTAAAATACAATGAAATTTAGATTTTCCAACTCAATAACAATTACAAACTACAATTGAATAGAGTAATTATAGAAATGAAGTAAGAATTATACCAATTGTGATCTCAGGCACAGAATGTACACATAAATCAATGAAAGATGAACTACGAACATTATATTTAAACCAATAGAGAAGAGTGTATGCAGAGTTGCAGAACAAACAAAAGATTGAGCCAGAAAATGGAAATTCTCCACCAGGGACTAGACTGAACGAAATGCTTAGTAATTGAAGGAAATAATAATAATAGTAATAACATACCGAAAATAATTATAAGTATTCCTTATAAATAATAATTAAAAATTATCTTTAAGCTTGTGGAGTCATAAAAGACAATAGAGTTCAAACTATTCTTTGCCGGTGTCTGTAGATGATGGAATCATATACTGTAAAGAAATAAATTTGAAATCGCTGTAAAAGACTGGAAGCAGAATAGAGAACTTTCTAATCAAATTTGACGTTAAAATACAGTCGGACGAAGATACGTGAAATTTGTCACAAATACGATTAAAACACTTTTTAATGAAATAAACTTCTAAGCTTTTAATAACCTCTCTTTAGGTTAGTGAAAATTTTTCTGAATTTTATTTCTGCCTGCCATCTATTGTCCACTAACGCGTTTAATTATGCTGTAAGAAGGTTCATGGAAGTTTTTTTTAATTTTTCGCTGATCATTCCTCCCTGTCTTGTCCGATTTCCAATTTTATTGTCTAAAAACCAGCTCAATAATGCTCATCATCATTCTGCAAAATAGGGCCATGGTAGGACGAACTGTTTCGAAGTAAAAGGGCTACAAACGAAACGCAAAGTGAAGCCGCTCATTTAGCTCCAACTAGCAAATAACGATCAGTGCTGCCAAAAATAATCACTTATAAATAGTTAAACAGCAACCTAAAAGTAGCTAAAATCTTACCAATGTTAGACATATTTGTTACTAGAACATACATAAAAGGTAGTGTAAATCCTTATACACATACATAGAGAAGTTGTTAAACATTAGTAGCCAAATTAGTGTTCAAAATAACTCATTTCAGCTACAAAGTAGCTGAACTGGAAACAATGACAATTCTTTACTGAAATCATCCTTGTAGATATGCAACGCTGCTAATAACATGTATCGTTCTGGCTGTCTATTTTCCAGGCGTTTAATTAATTACTGTTATACATAAAATTGTTTTCCATCCTTTCTGCCTACTTTTTTTTAGATGCGTGTTAGATATACTACAGTGAGACCACTATAGGTATGACCTGTACAGAAAGCTTAATACTAATAATATTAATAGTAAATCGGTGAGTCCATTTAAAAGTTATAGTGGCCAAATATGAAGTAAACAAAAAGAGGTCGCATAGTTATAAAAAGACCGAATTGAAAAGTACCTTCTTGCTTTGAAGTCGGGTTAAAAAACTAAATCTAACATAATAAAGACAAAATATTTTGTCCAAAGACGAGTCAAATAATCACTGTAGGATGGTTACGTTGGAATTCGGATATTGATACCTGTAAGTGCAGTGATGGTTTAGTGCTCATATTTCTTCTACTCTATTTTGTTTTATATTTAAAGATGAAAAGTTTCAAGTACCAAAATTGTAATTTTACGAAAAAAATAAAGGAAATATTATACAAATTCTATTATAATTAATTTAGAGTTTACTGGTACTTGGAACAACCATGAAACTATCACCAGATGCATTTGAAAAATGATTTTGTTTTTTTACTGCGCAGTCGAGGTACAACCTCGACATTCGCCTGGTAGGAGCACGATGATGATCAGCACGAACAGGACTCCCTACACCCTCTCTTTACTGCTTATCTGAAGTAGATGACCCTCATCATTATACCACGGGAGCTTCATCTTATCTTTCTCTCTACAGTCACCTCCCTACTTTCCACACACACATATTGGAAATAGTCATGCATAATCATTATGGAACTCTTGATAACAACGTGCAACATGTGATATATTCCCCCATTTTCTTTCTCAAAGAGTGCTGCCTCTCATTTCCCGCTGTCAAGGCTGTTTTCAAGATGATTTTATGATGTAACGTTTTTGTCCCAAATATCTCTTGCAAATCACAGTTCTCTTGGAAATTCTCCTTACCCCTTCAGTATGATTATGGATAACAGTAATTTTATACATATCAAAAAGCGTATCCATTTTGAAACTTCCATCAATGAAGCAACTACTACCACTACCAATAACTTTGCTATTACCTTTATTACTAGAGTAACATCTCATTTTTTGTTTGTTCCTTTTGCTTTTATCTTCTTTCATTTCAAAATTACATGATTTGGTAACTACGTTTTTTTTCCTTCCATATGATTCCTACTAGGTAATTTTCCACTTCCATAATCAGACCTTGAAGACAGAGAAGTCTGCTCTCTTGTTACTGTATTTGTTAAAGAGATGTCTCTTCTTTTGTGGATGTAATTTTTATTCCTTCTGTTTCTTTTTTTTTTCTTCTAGGAAACAAATGTGATTAGAAAATGTTTTTCATGTCTAATTTAATGTTGATGTGATATTTGGTCATGCTATCGGTGAATGCCATTCATTCTTCTGTTATACATGTATTTATTTTGCACTTATTAATTTTCTTCTCTAAAGTTGTTTGACTGCAAATATACAGTATGTATAAGAAGTGCTGGTATTTTACCATGTATTTTTAAAGGGGAAGTTTCAAGAGTTTTGTCCACCCATTAAACTGTAGGTCACTTTCTTAGAATATCATCTTGATCCGATGGAAGGCAATGACAAACTACCTTCGGTTTACCCTGCTAAGGAACCTTCGGGTCAGGGCCTGCCAGCATCATTATCACTAACTTTCGCATCAATTTTCTTCACTATATAGGAAGAAAAGTGACAAATTGCCGAGACAGAAAAATTCCGAGACTGAAAACTGTATCTATCTTCCTCCCTCTATCCTTATATGCACACGCAGACAGATAGATAAAAAGAATGGTTGATTGGTTGCGACAACATGAACGATCCTTGTAACTTCTTAATTCTTATGTAATTACACCCTTTTCGAAACAATATAAACAGTTGATAAAGGTTCTACTTCATTATTAACGAAACAAAACCTCATTTGTTTAATATGAGATAGCACAGTAAAAAAAAAAAGTTTCTTAAAATTGAGTAAAATTTCTTATTTGTTCGCTGAGAAATAATTTACTTAGAAATGAGATAACAGCATTCTCATTCTATTTAAAATTAGAGCATACTGATTTGGAAATAAGATAAGTAATCTGATTTTTAAATGGGAGTGTTCTCATTTTCATATAAATGAGAATACTGATATCTCATTGTAAAAAGAATGTTTTTCGGTGTACAGATAAGAACTTTTATCACAATTTTAAGAAAACTTTCTTTTAAGCGTAATTTTTACCTTGTAAATAATTTATTTTGTTGCTTACTTGATTCCATATTTAAAAATAATAATAATAAATCATTTCTCGACACCATTTTAATACTTCATATAGAGTAATCTTTGAATGCAAAAGGATTTGATTCTCTTTAAATAAAATGAAGGCCCTTGAGAATGGTAATGTCTTGACAAGATTTGGTTTAATTGAATTGTGAAGTTGGTCAGGTTAATCAATAAATCACATCAAGGAATGCTGTAATTCTCGAGTATTCATAGTAACGATTCGCATTTTACTTCTATGAATATTAAATTTATTCCTTTTCGTCATTCTAGTATGTGTATATTTCTGTTGGTTGAATGAATTGAATTGGTCCTAAACTATATAACACCATTAAGCTTTGTCTCAATGTTCATCTTTCCCTATAAATTTTAAAAAGAACTTCCTGCAAAGTCTTCATAAACCCTTACTGCCATCTATGATATTCAAATAGAAGCTAGTCAGTCCTAACAGAGACAAAATAGTGTTACGTAGATTTATATAATTGTTAATTTTTATTTCAAGAATATAGTTTTCAACATACTTAACAAAGAACATTCTTCACAATGTGTACCAATACTTTTTCTGTACAATTTTTGTTCCCACGACCTTCCGAAACTACTTTCAATCGCAGCAGGCGACGAACATTGACCTGCACTAGACATTACGAAACTGGTCAACTACACTGGAAATCTTCTCAATTCAGCACAGAGCGAAAATACAAAGCAATCTTAGTCAGAGATTATCTCGTTCCTTGATCCTTTTTCCTTGTATGTGCACACGCATGTCTGTGAGTGAGTGTGTGTATGTATAGGAAAAGAATCAGCTCAGCCCACCACTACATGTATGTAATAGAGAGCGGGGGTGCAAACTCAGCAGTCAATGGTCAGGTCAATAAAAAGAATGACAATGTGTCCCCACCACCACCACACACACACACATATATATTACATATAGGTAATCATTTTTTCTCTTTCACATACGCAAAGAAGCATATAGGCTACACACTAAATCAAAAGAGTGGAATATTCACTGAGAGCGATATTTTCAATACAAAAGGGTGGTTTTCAATTAAACGCTCTCGCTTTGGATGTAAAATGTGCTCTTTCTAGATGGAATCCGATGCATTTGGAAGCAATTTATTCTTCAAACTTGAGTGATTTCTGATCTTTTTAAAGTGATTTATTTCTCATATTTGTAGAGTGATCCACAATACATCATGGGTATTAGTCAAGTTTGTGCTCCATTCTGTTACTGCAAAGGTTATTGAAAGACGAAGATATACTGTGAAATTTATCGTGTTGTGTTTAGTTAAAAATGACAACAGTAAACCTGAAAACTTTTCTCAGTGACAAAAATATACCAGAAGACATCAGCAGTAACGAGTAAGATGTGCCAAGAAATCTTTGAAAGTTCTTCCCAAGTACCTGACGAGACGGAAAAAAATAAGCGAAGGCGTATTATTCTTGTAGTTGGACTGCTGACTGAGGGGTTAAGTCATTAGATAGCTGGCCGAAAGGTACCAGATTCAAATCTCCCCGAGATTAAGTTTTCTTTATTCTTTTTCATTCATAAGTACATTATTTTTCTTTCTTGCTACTCGTAAGTAAATGTTCCTTTTTGCATTGTTTTCGCGTTCAAGATGAAAACTTTATCTAAGTAAATGGAAATTTACCTAAAATATATAATGTCTACGTTCCCATCGAAATGGACTCCGAAAGATCTCATACCTCGATACTCCGTTACCATAAGATTATTATCACCTGAATTTTACTGCCTATTTCTATATTAATATCTCTGCTCTGTTACATTCAATGTAGGGATGTTCCAATTTTTTATATCTCGAATCGATATTTAAAAATAATATAGAAAATTCGATATTTAAACATTAATTTTCGGTATTTCGGTTCGATGTGTTACTTCGATATTTCGAAATGATATTTAGTTCGATAGTTCTGCTCGATATTTTAGTTGGCTATTTCGATACAATATTTTCTTCGAAATTTCGATTCGATATTTTAGTTCGATAATTCGGCTCAATATTAAATTCTATATTTCAGTTCGATTTTCTAATATTTTGCTTCCATATTTAAGTTCGATATATCTTTAAAAATATCGATATTCAAAAAATATCCAACACCCATAATACAATGTTTCCACCCATCACATCAACAATCATCGGTACTCTTCCTATAACCGTATCTCATTCTTTCGTTCCTCAGCATATTTAAACAATGTGAAACCTTTCATTGTAGTATCTTGAAAATAAACCGAATATCTATTCTATCATGTCAACTCATGACCAAGGATTAAATTTCATAAAACCTCTTCCCGCGTCTGTTGTTGTTGTTGTTGTTCTTCTTCTTCTTCTTACTACTACTACTACTACTACTACTACTACTACTACTACTACTACTAC
>JAGDQP010002857.1:55164-76441 GCA_022664845.1 Lepisma saccharinum
ACTACTACTACTACTACTACTACTACTACTACTACTACTACTACTACACTTTATACATACACATACAAAACAATGTTTTGACAAAGCGACTTTGATTTTACTACTATCAGAACATGTGATCACTTCTTTGACCAATTTACATTGACATTGTGAAAATTTAGCAGAAAAAAAAATCTCACTTTCTTCTTATTTAAATGACATTTCTATTCTTTTGGCTAGACAGTAAGACTGATGGGTGTGCTCACTTCATCATTTTCAGGTTTCAGTTTCCAGAATTTTATGGCTGAAAAATCGCCATGAAAAAGCTATTATATTGTTCATTCTTTTATTTGTCATGTTTGGTAAATCTGTAAAAATAAATCTTTCATGTTTGAATATCAAGAAGATATTTCTTTGACAATTTATTTATTTATTTTTCTTTGCAGTCGTTTTTTGGCCGGACGTACAACAACCTTACAACAGTGCAAGAATGCAAGAACAATGGGCAATGTGTCATCAACAAGAAGAATAGAACTTCTTGTAAAGCATGTCGCCTCCGCAAGTGCCTTATGGTTGGAATGTCCAAAAGTGGTTCCCGGTATGGTCGCAGATCAAATTGGTTCAAAATTCACTGCCTTCTTCAAGAACAAACGTCTCTCAGTTCCTCGCTTCAAAATGCTATGTTCAACGGTTTGTACCCAGGATCGTTACCCAATCTTACGCCACAAGATAGGCTTTGTTTTAATGCAGGAGGTGGGTACTCAGCTACATCCATCGACGATGGTAAAGAGGAAACCACGAAAGAAGTAAACCACAATGATATCCAACAACACTCACGTGTTGAAACACCTGACTCTCGTCTGTCGGGGAGTTCTGCAGAGGGAGATGACTCTCGAGCCAGTGGGGGTAGTAGCAATTATAGACATGAAGACACACCATCTCCATTTAGTGATAGTAAAAGTGCATTCTCGTTAATTAACAATTACCATAAATTACCAATAATGTCTTCTACACCTCTTGGAGGACACACTAAGTTTTCGCCCCATTTGTCTCCATCGTACCCATCGGTATTTCCGTTACAACCATCCTTTTTATATCCTGCGCCACCCCCACCACCACCACCTTCGTCGGTAACAATAGGTTTTGGTGCGATCAAACCTGGACTTTCACCGAAATCAGCACCATTTAACGGCATTCTAGAAGATTTTCATCGAAAAAATTTAGTTGAAAATTATCTTCACCGTGGTGGAGGAAGTGGCGTTAATTTAATAAGTCCTCCACTAGCTGGTGTTGCTGTCGATCAAGATGAACCAATGGATTTATCTGTGAAAAAGGATAGTTCATCCTCCTCATCATCATCATCTAGTGTTAACGCTACGGATGATAGAGCTGCCACGGGAAAAGATGAACATAACGAAAGTTCTGCGGAAGACAGTGTAAATACAGAGAATCAGTCACCCGAAAAAGATACCTCACCATTAGATCTCACAAAGCGACAAAGTGAAATAATACCTCAGTTAAGTTAAAAAGAGCAGTGATAAATCCATGAATTTTCTAGTGAACAAAAAACATTCCATAATGTGAATTTTAAGAAACCCCATAAATTCTTGTACGCACATTGCTTTTGTACTTTTTTGTTCGTGTATGTGATTGTGTTAGAAAATAAACTTCCCACAAGGTAAATTATACTACAGAAACATTTACAATGAATATCAAGGTGTTTTTTAAGAAAGAAAGAAAGTATATATAAAAAACGAAACAAAACATCGATTATACATCCGTATACGAATGGTTCGTTTGTGTGATTGTTTACTGTGTTGACAAAACAGAATATTAATTATATTATAAACTGAAACAGCTTACCATACAGAGCATATCATCTACCTCACAACGAAATGTTTGCCCTAATACTTCTGATTACCAATAATCCGCACGGAAAATTTTTACAGATAGTTTTTAAATATATTGAAATACGATTTTTACTATCGTTTTTAGAAAGAGGAAAATATCCGGGTTTTTTTCTCGTAAAATATACATTACGTTTGATTATGAGGAAGATTAAAAATCGAACGAATCTGTTCCTTCTGAATTTAAGTGACTACATTGTTAAACAAGCTAGGCCAAATCGGAACTGACTGCATGGATATTTCCAGTGATCTTAATTATCGTAAATGAGAAACATTTTGGGTTCCAAGAATATTTAAACAGGAAAAATCAGTCACCCGATAAAGGATATCTCACCGTTAGATCTCACAAGACGACAAAGTGAAATACCTCAATTAAGAAATACAGAAAGAGCAATGATAACCCCCATAATTTTCTAGTGAACGAAAAACATTCTGTTAGTCCCATAATGTGAATTTTAAGATAACCCCATATCCTGGCCCGCCAGTGCTTTTGTACTTATTACAATATTTTTGGTATTTCTGGATCAGTTTCCTTGGTTACCTGTAGGAACAGACTTAAAAACATTTTTAACCAAATACACTCAAAAATTGAACCTAATTTTGGCTAAATAATTATCTAAATAAGGCAAATGTGAATTTCAATAATTATCGGGAAATTTCTAAATGTTTTTCTTTTGAATATTCCTGGAAACAGAAAGATTTATGATATTCGTTGGTGTATGTTACAGCTCTCTCTGGGGTTAGGAAATATTCTATAAGACTTGCTTATTTTGTTATATAAAGAACATCTTGTTTATTGAGAAGAGAATGGATCCTGCATAAATGTCAATCTAAGATCCTCATTACTTACCGTTACGAGTGAGGAAGTTCGCGTACAGACACGCAAAATTTCCTCTTGCAATCTTCATCCCGTATGAAGACATATTCTATTTATAAGTAAATGAAATCACAGTGACCAAACAAAGAAAACTCTATGTATTGTCAAATAATTACGTTCTTATTATTAATTTTCTCTTACAATTGTCCAGAGTGTATGACCAAAGTAATATTCTTAAACTACACAAAAATTTGAAATTTTTATAGTTGTGAAAATTGATCATAACAATTTCAGAATAATAGTGATTTAATATTATAAATTAAAATAGCATGTTAAAATTGTATTACACTTGTGTTATATACTTCAGCAGCCATTTAATAAGATAAATTAACGTTTCTACCACAAACTTTTCTCTAAGTGTAATTAAAGATAAAAAGTGGTACAAAAGAACTGTAAGAAGCACGTGCACGAAATTTAGAGGAAAGAGACGAACATCAATAACCCAGTAATTTGTAAACTTCGGCATTTAAATTTTAATTTAAGATATTCGGAGAAATTAGATTTTAAGATGTGAAAAGTTTATTTGTACGCTTTACTAAAAAGTACAAACAACAATTACTGCCATCTAGTTTCGATTTTTAAAAGTTCTCCTACAATTCTAATACTTTTCCTTGTAAAGTGGATTGTCGAGACACTGTTGTCAATACCAAGACTTGTTATTTGTTTCACATGCTATTTTCGCACAAAATAACTTTGGTATTTTACTTAGGATTATATATTTAAAAAAAGAGAAGATTTTACTTTTCCTATATTACCAGAAAAATGTAATTGCTTACAAAAAAAAAAAAAAAAAAACTTGAAATTTATATAAAAGTTTGGATATCTTTCATTTGCCTTTCAATCGCATACTGTACGTTAATAGTCGTTTATTTATCAACATAAAAAAAAACAGTGTGAAAAATATACTGGATTGACTATATCCTTTTCGGAACTGTAATAGTTTACCATCTTGTTAAGTCCAGAAGTTTAGGTTAGGTAAGGTCAGGTTAGTTGACTTTCCATGAGTCCTTACACAGCTAACTCTTTTCGTTTTAGCTCTGTCAAAGCTGTTCTTAAAATGTACAAGAAGTGTACATTTTTTACAGTGTATAAAGGAAATCAGACAGTGGAACAAGTGCTTCATTAAACACTGAATGTATTTATACCAATCTACAAATATATTGCATTGTTGATTCATGAGTGTTAAACTGGAAGTAGTTTTGTAATATGATGAGATGGAAAACAAAACGAAACAGGTAAATAAATACCTTATGTGTATGTTTCTTCAGCATTCAGATATTTTTTAAAACAGTGTTTTGTATTTTGTTCAAATAACAAAAGAGCTGTTGTTCATGTTTGAGAATAAACAATATTTTGTTATATAAAATATTACTGTGATGTTTGCTTGTATTTAAAGCATTTCTTTCATAAAAAAGAAAGTATGATTGTTCTTGTAAGTATATGTATTTTATATAAGAAGCAAAAGTCTGACTTAGGCCAGTACATAATAAAAGATTATTTAAATTACAATAAAAGTGTTTTTATTTACGTGTAATTAGTTATATGTAGTGGGGAAAATAAAATACTCGTACAGTAAAAAAAAAGTTTCTTAAAATTAAGAAAAAGTTTTTATCTATGCGCCGAGAAACTATTTACTTCGAAATGAGATATCAACGTTCTCATTTAATTTAAAATGAGAACATGTCAGTTTAGAAATGAGATCACTGTTCTTATTTCCAAATCGGTATGCAATCAGATGAAAATGCTAATATCTCATTTAAAAAATCACACAGATAAGAACATTTTTCTCAATTTTAAGAAACCGTTTTTTTTTAACCGTGCAAGCTGAAGCTTTTATTGCTCTGTGACCAGGGCTGTAGTCGAGGGTATACGGAGGTACCTAATCTAACCTAAGAAATTCGAATAGCCTGCACCTTCAGTCACCGAAAATGTGAATAAGAGTTACCAATCTCAATTCTTTGTATAAATTAGGTAATTGGAAAGTTTAGAACCGGATCGTAATTTCCTAAATATTATTTTCGCGCTCATTCTGGATCCACAAGAAGCAAAGAAAGAATAATACTATAAAATAAAACAGCATTTTAAAATATTACATGTAGGGTTGCCACCCGTCCCGATTTTATCAGGATTGTCCCTTCTTTTCGATCTGTCCCGCGTCTATCCACGACTTTGGCGGAATCCTAAATGTCCCTACACATCTTACCCACCAGTTAGAGAAAAATGTGTTCGTAAGATTAAAATTTCGGAATAACTTTTCATTTTTCTTTCAATTTGAATTCATTTACGTCCTTTCGGTCTCTTTGGCTCAGTCCGTTTTATTTTTCTTGTGTTGTTATACAGGTCCCAAATACTAAGTCTATTTTCTGTATCAACAATGAGGTTTAGTTTTTGTGTTTGGTTTCGTTTTGGGACTATGCATGTAGAACATCTCCGGCGTATTTAAGGTTCCTTTCCTCACCCTTCTGTTTAATAATTCAAACGCATTTTTTTTTATGGTTTCTTTTCTATCCATTCGAAGTCGTACAGGCAGGCAGCGAGGGGGGGGGGGTAGGGTTAAGAAGAACGGGAGAACTGTAATATTTTAAGAAGTCGGGGTTTGACTTCAGTTTATGACATACGTACAGTACAAAATAAAGAATGCTGATAAGACTGTGGATTACGTGGAGAGATAAGGTAGATCGTTGGGGTCTTCAGCACCCCCTAGAACAATGTAACGTCATTCCTGACCCTGTGTACAGGGGTTCTGTATCGGAACTGTCCCGTCTTTTCACTTGTGCAAGTTGGTAACCCTAATTACACGACCCTCTCGGCCCAGGACTTTTATTATCCAGGGGTCCAAGCTACATTTGATTCAGCCTCAAGAACTTTTTAATACTTACAGGAAAGCTATACAGTTTATCCTGTCTGTATCCCCCTTCTGCAGTAGATCTCAATAACCACAAGTCAGACAGACATATACCGTTTGATTCCTTGTGGTCTAAAAGGGTGGGGGGGAAACTATGACTTTGAATGCAAAAGTGGGAGATCCGTTTCAATTACTTAGCATTCTCTATCGCAAACACCCTGGGGCCCTAGATCTCAGTAACTGTAAGTCGGACAGAGATGATTCATACACCTTTGAATTTCTCATCGTCTGAAAGAGTGGGGAAACTATGTTGTTGATTGTTTTTCTTAGGTTAGTTCTTAAAGAAAGATTTGAATGATATCATACGGGTGTGCTTTGGTTTTGCCTATAAAATCATAGCTTATTATTGTATCAAATGATTCAAAAATATTCAATACATTATTTTTTGTGCTATGATACTTAGTTTTAAACTAAAGTATTTTGTTCTGGATAATTCTTCGTTAAATCTTGTATAAGTATCGGGGAACATGGGCGGATTTAGGAGAGAGACCCTGGAGGGGAGGGGGGATTACTTTAAAAGCTATCGTTTAGAATGAAACATTTAAAGTAGTTCTGAAATGATTGGGGGCAATGCCTCCATGCCCCCCTGTCATAAATGCGCCCTTGTCTGGGAAGTAAATAATTGTATGTGAAGCACTAAATAAAATCAACTATTTTGTTTTAATTTTGAAAACATGATTAAACGATATTGATCAATCTTAATACGGTAGCTGTTTGTTGTTCCTGGCTTACTTACCGATAAACCGATCCGAAAATAGTAAAATAACATCGATCACTTTCCCCTAATGATTCTGACTGTCATCTGCTACAAACAGCTGTCCTCTGTATCACACTTTTAAGTATCCAAGTAAGTGTGTAGTTGCGCTGCGATGCGTGTGAGACCGAGTAATGTTCATAACGTAGTTCTACTTGAATTTGTAAAAATAGCTTCTACAATTTCCTTCATAGGTGGCTCCGCATTTAATTTTAATTTTTGGAGAAAACATTATTTCAAGTATTATTGCTCACATACATACAGCAAGTTGCTTACATATATTAGATTTTCTACACTAACTAACGTTGTTCATTTAGTTTATTGAATACATTTGTAAATTTTACCTTCAGTATAATCTGAAGCAATCACATAGAAAAAAAAAATTCAGTGAGTTCTAGTGAAAGTAGTACTGTTGAGTTCTATTCGGTTGGTTTTATATTCATTTTATTTTTGTAGTTCCACAGTATGACTCATTTCTTGTGAGTTGTTTGCTGTTGGTCAAAGATGAGATTTCTTTATATTAAAGGTAACATGTAACTCTTGCTTCTTCTTCTTTTTTTTTTTTTGCTTTTTAATTTTACTAATTAACAGTATTATTAAATACTTACCGATTTTTTGCCGTTGTTAACATATTTCAAAGTAAAATGACTATCCAGCTGCATTTGGAATTTTATTAAAGAAATTAAAATCTTTAAAATATTAAATATTCATAATTAAAATGAAAATTGTTAAGGAAAACTGTCGAGATGCCATGCGATGGCCAGGACAACATCAAGCTAGACTAGACCGAACTTCGTCCTTGTTCACTCGGTAATAGTTAACATTAGTTCAACGTTATCCAAGCATGTTCTTTAATACTAATGCTAAAGTTGACATTATTATTATTTAACAAATATTAATACTGAACTCCTAAAATGATAGAAAATATGGCAATATTTCATTCAGGTTTAAGTTACGAATCGGGGGCGCTTGTATACGACCAAGCTATCTTCTTTACAATAGAATAAAAAAAAAACCTAGTGGCCTCAGCCATAGTTGCCTAAAGACCATGAATAAATTCAAAGGCAATAATTGAAACAAGAAATACCATCCTTGGATTTGCAATTTGAATCTATAAGATTGTCATAGATATCCTTTAGACATTAAATATCAATAATACGAAAATATTGTATCGCCCAGCTATGGCTATTCTATTAATACATTCTATTACGAGCAGGATACACAGGCTATTTTTTTTTTTTGTCAAAAAGTTTGTTCAAATAGAGCCCATTTTTTAATCTTTTAAAAGAAAGTTCGTTTAAATTAATTTGATTGGCACTAGTAAAAACTATTTTTGTACATTATAAGATTTGAACACTTACCGAACAGTTCAAAGGTCGATGGGTTAACTAGCAAAGCACGATGACTTAGCTCCTGAAGTTCTGTTAGTGTAGGAAATACTGGTAGAACTTAGCATGTCCAACATCGTAACTACGCAGAAGCTTCTGAACTGTTGTGCAGGACCTAATGCACATTTAAGGACAATTAGGTATGAACAACACATTGAAACTCTTCTTCGTATAATGCATAAGGGTAAGGGGACAAAGCAAGAAATGTCAATTGTATTGCTTTCTCGGGTTCTGTGACCTTTTTGTTGGTGAAACGTGGTACTATTGAACGGAATATTCCATACGTGCTGAGACGTAGAAGTGTCCATGGAAAAAGCTTCAAGAGGAGTGGCGCGAACTCTTGTGTCTTACAAGATTATCAACATTAAAACAGGTTTTTTTGTCGAAAAAGCATTTTTGTGACATTCTTTGTTTCCCTTACCCTTCATTAATATATTCTAAAACTTAGAACCAACTTTTTTCACTAAGATTCTCCATGTAAACAAATCAGATTATTTTTAAACTCATTTCAATGCTATTCATTTGTTATAGGAAACAAATGAAATATTCAAAAATCACAATATTTAAAGAACGGTGAAATATTCTTGAAACATTAATACTGATATTCTACTTTGACAACCAAAAGTAATCAATATCTATTTTTTGTTATATTAATTCTTATAACAATTCGAGTTTCTAGATTTTTTTTTTTTTTAACATATGCAACGTTAGGTGTGTGGCGCCGTAGAATAACGAGTAGGTTGTTTTCGGACTCCAGTGCATTGGGACCTGAGTTTAAACCTTGCTAAGTAACTTTAAACGTTTTTCTTACTTACAGTTCAATTAGATGAAATAAACTTTTGTTTATAGGCTTTAAAACTTCAGGCCCTATTTTTTAAAATTGTAATTTACAAACATTTTTCTCTGCATATAACAGGAACCTTTCCGTACATAAATTTTAGATAAGTAGCTTAACTCTATGCTTGTCTTTCGCACCACCGAAAAATCTGAATTAATGTTTAGCTCTTTCTGGTATCACACCCAGTGAACCGGATTTATGCTCATAAAACAATTTTGTTTCATGAAATATTAAAACAAAGGAGTGTTCTATATTTTTATTTAAAATATTTGGAGATAAATCTTTTTTAAGTTTAGTGTATAACAACGATCTGCAACGATAGATGGAACCACTACCTCCGTTTTTTTTTTTGGGAAAAAAAGGGGGGGGGGGGGTTTGCAAACCTTTCAGGGAAGAAAGTTCATAATCCTATTAAGAATTCAATTCGTGCGATATTTTTCTTCTTGTTTGTTCATTGTTGAAATACCTTGATTGTTCTAGGTTTAGACATTCACAACAACAATAAAACCGCTTTCAATAATGAACAAAAAGGAAAATAAAAAATCGACACGGATTGAACTCTTGAGATTTTTATGAACTTCCTTCTCTGAAAATTTGAGCTCTCTAAGCTTGAATTTGCCGGAGCATCATTGCAATTTCGTGCAACGAAAAAAACACATTAGACACATATAGATGTAGTGCTACCATCTAGTGTTAGACATCGCTGCTTTACAGCATGGGCGGATTTAGGAGAGAGACCCTGAGAGGCACGAGAGAGACCCTGTGGGGCAGGAGCAATTACTTTAAAAGCTATCGTTTAGAATAAAACATTTAAAGTCATTCTCAAATGACTGGAGGGGGGACAATGCCCCCCATAAATCCGCCCATGCTGTACAGTAACCTTAAAGAGAAAAAGAGCTAGGAAGGTATACTGTACTGAAAAGTATACAGCAGAAGAAAAAAGTAGTACCATGGACGGAATAACTGCCCCACAATATTAAGGAGTGTCTATATAGAACGACACACATAAAACACGGGAATCAACTGTCTTAAAGTACTACAATATATATCTAGAAGAAACAAGAAATACAGAAAGATCAAAGTACTAAAATAAATGCCCAGTTAAAGAAAGAAAGAAATGCAAAGAAGACCAAACTTAACAAGAACTACATTTACAACAACGATTTTCATAAAGATTTCAAAGCAAGGAAAGAATCCAGAAGAATCGTTTCTCAAACAACAACGAGAATCATTCCCCCCCCCCCCCCTTTCTGTTAAAAGTTAAGAAACTAAAAAGCGTGATCTTGATATAACGAAACCAAACATTTGACTTCAGAGTTGAACCGTAGAGGTCTCCTGATTTCCTAGAAGTTTTCTTCTTCCGACCTTATAATGAACTTCACCGCATACCATTTGTTTGTTTTTTTCTTCAGATAAACGACTGGAAACAAAACACATCATACATTCATAGACTCCTGACCACAAGAGTGAAAAAAAAAAAAGACCAGTAATATTAAATAGATTTGGTTCTCACACCAAGAATACTAAAAACATGTTACCAGAAAGCATGGTTTGAATTTGTACGTACACATTTAAACGAAATCGATATCCTTTCTTTAAATCCACGTGAAATATATATATAAGGCGCCAACTGTTTCATCTTCTTCTTCTTCTTCTTCTCCATAATTTTCAACTCGTTCTTCTATCCTGTTAAGTGTTGGACAATGTCACGAACTTCTTGTGTTTGATTGCCGGTACACAGATTGGAGTTTACGACTTGTTCTTTCGTGTTTTGGTGTCCCTATCTACAGTTTCTCCCTCTTTAGGTTTAAGAAAATAATAATAGATGACACCATGGGCATGTGAGTGATCTCATAAATAAAATGAGATAATTGCGGAAGTGTCATCAATTCATTAAAACAACATGAATAACTATAAATTATACTCAATTTAACAAATATAAGAAATTATGATTTAATTTGAAAAAAGCTTTCTTTCTTACTATGTTTCTTAAATTTATTGTTTCTACATTGTTGTCAAATTAAGTACATGACAGCATACGTGTTTAAATCTTAACTTAATTTAATTTAATAAATGACTGCAACGCTTTATTAAAATGGATTGTAAATTAGCATTAAAAAAGATCGCCTGTCGAAGTTAGAAGGAAGACTAACAACGATTGTTAGGACTTATCAAATAAATACACAAGAAATACCACAAAAGAACTTTATAGGCAGGCTCGTAGCCAGGACGGGGAACACCCGGGCACGTGCCCCCTTACGGAATGATATTAGTACTGTTTAAATAGGTGTAAAGAAGGGGCTGGTTGGCACATGGGCATACGTTCCCTAATTACAGCAGACAATTTGATTTAATCACATATTCATACAAAAAATGCATGTTTAAAGAGTTATCTACTAATTAAAACACCCAGAAAAAGACAAATTAAAGATGAACAAGAAGACGTTTCTCAGGTGTTATCTGTGTTCTTTCTTTGGAGCTCTTTTCCGTGAAATTCATGATCTAAAAGACACCCCCAATAATTCCGAAGTTTTAGCTGCGGTTTCATTATATATTTACTTGATCTGTCTGTCTTTACTTCAGTTTTCTCTTTTCAATAATTTGCAATCTATCAGCTTTTCTACTTAAGACAATTCTACTAGCGTGTACTGACCAAGAATATTCTAATAGAGGATATACTTATGGTTATCTCATGCCCAGAGAAAGAGTGAAGTCAAGAAACAACTGAGCATCGACCAAAGTGACGCACCTGATTAGTTAGTAGTAGATTAGTTAGTACAGAGCTTGCTGCCATCTTTGTTAGCTGAAAACATTGCTTTTATTGAAGTAAGAGGACTAACTGGACGAAACCAAGATGTGACGTTTGGCTTCATGTTCTAGCTGAAATCGCATATCCTCAGGTGTAGAACATCCTTGGTGATGACAAATTATGTTGCTACAATGAAAGTCGTCATAGTTTTAATTGCCATCATTTCTCAATGGTGTGCTCATAATGGAAACTTGTTTATAGTTCTCAGTGCCTTGAGTGCAATCACCATGGTCGAAATCTATTGAATGGTCAAGCATAAATACAGATCTGATACCTAATGTAGCTAAGCTCGCAGAATAATTATTATTATGTAAATTAGAATAATTATTATGTAATTTTGTGTAAATTAGTTAATGGTATGCCGTTGCCCACTGAGACTACCTTAAAATCCAAACAGGATCATGCTTTGAACTGTAGTTACCTGTGCAGCTCTTTAATGATCATTAAATAAATAATGATACGTAGTTTGTTAACACCGAGTAGCTGTTCCTGTCAACCAACATATACCGTACCGACTGATTCACACATTATATGTTTTCCAAATGAATAAGTATAAGTACTATATTTCAAAGGGAGTGAGTATAAAATAGGGACATTTTGGAAGTAAAATTTGAACTCTGAAGTTGGCAAAATCATTTTCCGAGATTCCATAATGTCGAAAGTTCTGGAAGTAAAAACTGTTGGAATTTCAGAAAATTTAAGATTTCAGAACATCCCGGAGTTTCGAAAAGTTGGAATTTCTATACGTTAGCAAAGATAAAATTTCGGAACACAGAAATCTCGAAATATTCCGGTATTGCAAGAATTCTGAATTTGAAAAATTTCAGCACATCGGAATTTCGGAAAAGCACGGGGATACAAAAGTTCTGAATTCCAGAATTTTGAAACATTAGAGTTCCGGAGCATTCCGGGATTACAAGAGTTATTTCGGAACACTTCGGGATTAGATGAGTTAGAAATTCCGAAATTTCAAAACATTGAAAGTTTGGATCATTCCAGGATTACTAGAGTACTATTCCGACTTCAGTTTCCCGCTTCCTAACAACCCCGTTATAGAATTCAATTAAATAGATTTCTTGAAATATCTTGGTTTGAAAGAAATAATGTCGCTGGATCAAGTGTTTCAGCAAGAAAAATTTAAATGTAGCCAAATTTTATTCAACTCAGATAATATTTCTCTGCCCCATCTCTTTGTCTTCCTCCTCCCCTCTCTCCATCTCTCTCTTATGTCTGTCGAATATTAATTGGGAATCGACTATTTTTTCGTATACAAATGGCAGTTTATGGCGATCATATCCGCATATATCTGTCCCATTCTAATGTGAGCTATCAAAATTCGTATCAGATCGCGCTTGCTATACGATGGCGAGCTCTTTTTAGCAAAAGATAAAAAACAAAACTACAAGTAATTCAGGAAAAGAGATTTGCAACAAGTCTACTGGTAACAGTGTCTGGATTTTAAAAATATGGACAAGAATTTCAAGCATTATACACATATGCTCAATTATGCATGTATTTCAATAGCATAGCTCATATATATTAATGCCTCAGGTTCAATATCCGGTTTGGTAGTTTTGGATTCCCTCCATACGAAAGACGATATTGTTTTCAGCTAGGAACTGCTAATTGATAAAAATCACACAGTTTTGCTTTTATATGCTAATCAGGGGAGGATCGAATCTCATTGCAAGTTGTCTTGACTGCGGTACTAAGACTCTATGAAATCAGTATAACTTCTCAGGATCTAGGAAGAGAGTGTAGCAGGGCCTAGTTTAAGATACCATTTTGGTAAATGCTTGGTATGATTACAGATTATAGTACATACAGTATCTATAATCACTTCGTTCACAATTTTTACGAAGTGATCGATCTCTCTGGTACTCAAGTGAAAAATTATAATCTAATGACACAAATTATAATGTTATTGAATTACAGGGTATGGAAACTTAAGATCAATGGTATACACCAGTGGTTGTAAACCATATTATTTCTTATTTTTGTTTATGGCCTTTAGAATAAGGTATAAAAAGGAGTCAGCCAGGACCCAAGTTCAAGGTACCATCCCGGCATTTGGCTGCTTATGACTGAGGAAAAACTCGTGAGAAAAACCTTAGTCATAATGGTCGGTCGTTGGTATCGAACCCTGGATATCCCGAACCGCGAAGACAACGAACGATCTACAAACTGAGCCACGGCCGCTCTGTCAACCACATTATGTTTTGTGATATCCCAGGAAACAGAAACAACCTGTAAAGAAGTAAAGCAGAGATTCTCAAAGAATGTGCGTTGACACATATAGTGTGCAGTGAAATTTCGAGGTTCTGCTGCAAGAAAACAACAATATTATTCTTATTAAAATGGTATAATAAAAATAAAATCTGTAATATGATTTAAATATATTTAAACAGTTAAGAAAAAGAAGAACTAGTATATTTTCAAGTAATACAAACTACAATGGATAAAATTGTTGAATCAAAAATTACTTCGTGTTTAGCGTCCTTAACAAAAGAAACAATGCACCTCTTTTAATTCCGAATATATGCGGCTGTAATGCAAATTACCACCTCAAGCAAAATATCTAGAAAATAACTTTATTTGAGATTCATTTTCAGTGACTTTAATTTGTTGAGCTAGTTTTTTTTTTTTTTTTTTACATCTAGTGTCTATAAAACTGGCGATACTTCTCATTTGGTTAGCTGTTTCCATTTAAAAAATTCATACTAGTTTCACTATATCCTCTTCAGCACAATGGCCATCAAGTCTACCCTAAATTTATGCTATTTAAAATTGTGTGAAGATTACCAGCTGTAGCACTGAGACCTACGTACCTCCCCAGTACCGATATGATGTTTACAAGCTTAGTCACCAGACAAATGCCGGGATGGTACCCAAACTAAAACCCTGACAACGATCTTCCCTATAACTACAGCCGGAATAGTACTCCTGAGGGAGGGTATTTCTCAGACTTAGGCCACAGATGCCCTATAACAGTCAATATTTTTTAATCGTGTAACAACTTAAAGCGCAGGTACCTTATAAATCCTTTATATACTTTCCATGTTTACTGAATAGATATCAGCAATTGAAATCTAGACCTTATGAGACACAACCTAATTCAAATTATAACTCTAATAGTAATAATAGAATGTAAAGTAGTAGAAAATATTAAGCCATGAAAGTACGCAGAACATTTAAGTACCACAGCTTAGAACTGCATGTTCCAAACACGTAGAAAAAAAGAGCGCAATGTACTGTCAAAGAAACAAGTGTAACATCGTTATAAGAAAGATATGTCCTAAGGAAAAGCAACTTCATATTGACTCAGTGATCTTAAAGATGAGCCTATAAACAACATGGACACCCACGCTGCTTACATTCATTACGAGAAAGCATGACACCGTCCTATATACATATGTAATATACGTACGTATACAACAAACTGTTCACCAAGAGTTAACACTTTAAAAAAAAAAAAAATGCGACTCTTGAATAACACAAAATATAGCTTCTATATCAAACATAACAAGACAACATTATTAAAAGAGTACAGAGAGAAACTCGCTCCTTGATATGTGTGGATAACTTTTATGATTTAAATACAGGAATAAAAGTGGAACAGTTTCTTCAAATCATGTATACTTATTGTATATGTAAACACATATTTTTCAAAGCATAACTATATGAAATATAACCTGGTTAAAGGTTAAAATAAAAATGAATAAAAAAACTTTCGAAATAAAATATTTAACCCTTCATATTAGATGTGAATTAGGCATATTTGAATATTAATGGTGT
The DNA here is from genome assembly GCA_022664845.1 of Lepisma saccharinum. NCBI lineage: Eukaryota > Metazoa > Arthropoda > Insecta > Zygentoma > Lepismatidae > Lepisma > Lepisma saccharinum. Next base: position 70,417 of record JAGDQP010002857.1, read on the forward strand.
TGAAATGACTTCTATAGTGTTTTTCACCTACGATTACAATTTAAGGATATTTTGTACACATTTTTACACAACTTGAAGTATTTTATTAGTAGACCTAGTAAAATACAACAAATTGTCGTTTACCGGTTATAGGACTCAGGTGGTCTCGGCTATAGCCGAACTAGATATATCCTATGTCAAATGGTTATCAAAATACGCTCTAATCAATATTACTACCTCACAATTTATGAACTTGTGTTTCGCTCGGAGATGGTAGCAAACTAAATAATAATAATAAACAAAAACTCATTGATCCCAATACTTTAGAAGGAGTGTATGCTAAATTGCTACCCCTTGTGGTACCATGGAGCAGGGATTCTGCCAGGATTTTCAGTTTGGAGAGTGTAAAATCAAAATTTTGAGGGTGTAAGTGGAGTTTTGCGGGGTGTCTATCGATTTTTGATCTTAAAAATTTTAAAGTTGGGGGTGTTGTCGAGAATTTTTGGGGTGACTGCTTTCGTCGCTAACTTATCCCCCTAATGGTAGCAGTGGAGACTACTCTCACAACTTTACGTACAAGCCTTGTCAGGATTATATATATATATAGAAAGGATCGAATACATAGAACTAAATAAAAGCGTAAGGAAGAAAATAAGAGAGGATGTACGAAGATATAACGAAAATCTTGTTAGAAATACAATCGAGGAAAACAAGAGCCTGAAGTAAACCAAACAGCAGCTCATGATAGGGAAAAACAAAACAAATAATTGCAGTTAAGAGACCAGACGGGACCGTAACACGAAATAAGGAAGAAATTATAAACATATTTGAAAACTTCTATAGAGAATTGTACTACTCAGAAGAACAGCTAGGAAATGAAGACTCAGAAGAAAATGATGTAAATGTCCCAGATGTAATGAAAGAAGAAGTGGATAAAGTACTTCAAGGGATGAAGAACGGAAAATCGCCATGAGAAGATGGACTCACAGCAGAGATGTTTAAATGGGGAGGTGAAAAGATGAAAGAGGAAGTTGCTAAATTATTCTCGATGTGCTTGAGGAAGAGAGAAATACCCAGAAGTTGGAACAATGCCGTTATCATTTTGTAGTACAAGAAAAGGGACAAAGAACGCGTCGAAACTACAGACCAATTAGTTTACTGTCAGTCCTATACAAAATGTTCACCAAAGTTATTTTGAATCGTATTGAACGAGACTTGGATTTTAATCAGGGAAGGGAACAAGCCGGATTTCGTCGTGGATTTAGCACAATGGACCACATACAAACATTGAATGAAGTTATGGAAAGGACTAATGAATATGAACTTCCACTATGTCTGGGATTCATAGATTTCGAAAAAGCTTTCGATTCGGTCTCCTTGTCAGCAGTACTTAAATCACTTGAACATCAAGGCATCGAAAATACGTACATAAAGCTACTGCGAAACATGTATTCGACTGCTACATCTGTCATTAGACTACATGAAGAAAGTGAAAATTTTAAAGTTAGAAAGGGGGTAAAACAAGGAGATTCAATTTCTTCAAAACTGTTTTGTGCTGTCCTGGAGAGAGTGTTCCAAAATTTAAATTGGGATGATGTTGAATTAAAATTAATGGCAAATATCTTCATCGCCTACTGTTCGCTGATTATATAGTCCTGTTAGCTTCAAATGCAGAAGAACTACAAACTAGAATGGAAGAACTGAATAATGAGAGTTCGAAAATAGGCCTTAAAATGAATTTAAGTAAAACAAAAGTCATATACAATCAACATTCTGCAAAAAGGGAAATAAAGATTAGTGGAGAGACAATAGGCATAGTTGATGAGTATGTTTACCTAGGCCAGCTCAAAACATAGAATGCCAAGTTGGCTGAAATTACCCATGTGTCTGAAGCGTAAAGTTTATAATCAATGTGTCTTACCCGTAATGATGTACGGCTCGGAAACTTGGACATTGAATGTGCAAACGACTAAAAGATTGAGAGTCACACAAAGAGCAATGGAGAGATGCATGATAGGAATGACCAGGAGGGACAGGAAGACAAATGAATGGATTCACGCACAAACAAAGGTAGAGGATGTAATCAAGACTGTGAAGAAACTGAAGTGGAAATGGGCCGGTCACATAGCTAGACGAACAGATGGAAGGTGGACCACAAATATACTACATTGGATTCCTAGGGAAAAGAAGCGACCGAGACGACGTCCGAATGCAAGATGGATAGATAAAATCAAGCGTTTTTCAGGATCTACATGGATGAGGATATCAGCAGACCGAGATATGTGGAAAGAAAAGGGGGAGGCCTTCATCCAGCAGTGGATAGAAAACGGCTGAACATGATATATCTCGTACTTGTGACGTTTTCGCGTACTTGTGACGTGAAATAAAAACCATTTATTCAAGCCCGAAGCATAAACAATCCATCGACTGGCCACTCACTGACTGACTGACTGACTCATCAATATTCCCAGGCCAAACTACTGGAGCAAGAAACAGCAAATTTGGTATGAAGGTGTATGATCAAGGGTAGGTAAAGGAAAAAATCCGACATTTTGAAACAGTGGTCCAAAATGGCCGCCAAACCCATTGTTCTGTAGAATACACAAACTAAACGATTGGGGCTACTAAAATGAAATTTGGTATGAAGGTACATCACTAGTACGTTACGAAAATATTACCAAATGCTGAAAAAGCATTTGGTAATATTACCATCTTGGATCCAAAATGTCCGCCAAATAATGTTGTATAGAATGCACAGCCTAAACCACTGGGGCTACTGAAATAAAATTTAGTACGAAGGTACGTCATCAACAGTAGATTAAGAAAATATTACATAATGTATTCAAACACACCATCTTGGATTCAAAATGGCAGCCCAAAAACGCATTTCCACACCGTTCGCGCTAGAGAAATTAAATTTTACATGAAGCTGTACCATCACGAGTAGGTCACGGTAATGTAAGAAAACTTTTAAAATAAGTCGCCATCTTGGATCCAAAATGGCCGATGCAAAACCCATTTTGCAAACCACTGAAGGTAGAGAAACAACATTTTGTATCGAGGTGTATGACCAAGAATAGGTTACAATAAATGGGACAAGCCTCACCTGTGGGGGCGCAGATCGATACCATGACTATGCAGTCCCGTAGTCTTATTACGATAAAGAAGGTGCAGCCCTCTCCCACGGTTGTCGGGGACAGCGCTCCCAGCTAAGCAAAGCGAGTCAATTTATTTTAATCAATTTTGAACTCCTCTAACAAGACCTTACAACATCTCTTACTTACAATAGAAACTTAAATATTCGTGACTTTGCCATTTCCACATCTAATTTCTTCTGTTTCCTGACTCAATGAAATATTTTCTGTATACCAAAACAAATCTTACTTTAAATCCAATTAAATATTAAAATATTTCTTTCAAACAACAATTGCTTCCATTCTTTTAAATAAATTAATATTATTTTCCCCTGTATTAAGCAAAATAAAAAAACAACGAATTTCCCCTGTATTGTCGCATCAAACTAAAAAAGACAATAGCCATAAACAACCCAGTTGCACATATACATAATCATGACGTTTAGAATAATCTTAAGTCAAGGGCGCCGATCCCGGGGGGGCTTTGGGGGCCCTGCCCCCAAAGTTGAAGTGGGCCCCCCTAGTGGGGGGGCCCAAATGATAAGGTAAACTCGGTTCTCCTATTTCAACAGTACATGGTCATTCGTTTTCCCCTTCTACTAAGCTTATCTCCCTTTCGAAAATCTATTTCATTGATAAATTCCTCCCTGAAACTTGTGTGCTACAGTACTTATCATATATAAATTACATCACGTGTAATAAATACCTCCTCGACTGACTAAGGAGTTAATTCGTGCATTGATTGTGTTGTTTCTGGGGTTTCGTGCATAACATCGATAAAAACCATTTAGTAAAAAAGAGAAAAGAAAGAATGAAATAAAAATGAAAATGTATTTTCTGTCCTTTATCCCTCGGAACGCCAAGATCGGGTCAAAAATGTCCCAAACAGTCAAAATATTATTTTTTGAGTGAAATTCTGTGTACTCCGCATACTTTCAGCAATGTAATAGCTTCATTTGCAAGAATCAGAATACAACAGATACGGTGTGCTTTACATGTGAGAGTGAGAAAGGAAGGTAGTTTGATTCTGATAGTTTTATATGTCGTACTTTATATGTGTAAATAAGTAAGAGACTCATGGTACCTTTATTTTTGTGCAGCCATGAAAATGGTTGCAAGATTAATATGATGTATTACTTTTTTCTGTATGTTTCATTATTTTGTAGTATCTACTTGAAAAAATAAAATACAATAAATAAATACAATACAATGCAATAAATAATATACAATGAATACACCCATACTCTAAAATACCTTGATTTTGAACAAGTACTTTATTTCATACAAGAAATATGCATGCTTCGAAAATGATTCATCTTGACGTTCCGTGAGATGAAATTATCTTGGCTTTCCTAGGGTTAAGGATCATTCATCGTGATTTTGTCATATACAAACATAATTTAAGAAAAAGAAATATATACAAGAAAAATAAGCTACAAGAAGAACTCACACAAAAGTAGGAGTGGACTTGCACTTGGAAACATATCCTTCAAACTGATGTTTGGATGCAATTATTGTTTGCCGTTAATACCGTAATTTTGAGTTTCTAATACAACTCATAGATAGGGAAACTATATACAGCGAAAAAAAAAAGTATTTGGACAAGTTCGACAAAGAGGAAATCAGACTATCACACGTAAAACATGGACCATTTCGAAATCTCTTGCCCTTTTATGATAATTTGGATACCTTAGATAGAATATTTATGAAACAACTATCACTCGATACACCTGGAAGGTAACAGGCAACGAAAGAGTGACGACTACGTACATTAATAGCAAAAAACAGCATTTGGACAACCCAATACAACTCTCGAAATAAATGTTCCAGATATCCTTTTGTGTACAAGAGCATTCTACTTAGTGTATTGAAGCAATCCACACGGTGTCAGGTAAGCCAAGCTTGTTGGAAAGTCATGCTTTACCGTTGGATACGTCATAAAGCAACGTAAACAGAGCAATATTGCGGAATAGAATCAGTTCTGGACAACCAAGAAAACTAACTGCCCGGAATGAAACTTACATTCTTCATTCTGTGAACAATACTCAAAGAATTAGTGCTAAAGATTTGGCTACTTCACTCGCCTAGAATATGTAAGTTAATGTGAGTAATTCATTGAACAACCCAAAGTTCTTTGAAACAATTGGGATCTAGAAGATGTGTATCCAGGGTATGATTACTGGCCACTCTATTAGTAATTACACAACTCCAAATCTTAACAGGCCCTCCAATATTTTTATCAGTTAAAACAATGTTCTGCTTTCTGAAAGCTTCATTCTTCGTTCGACACACGTCCTGATATCCATCACTACAATACAAGTTTATCTTAGTCTCATCCTAGAAAAACAATAAACTGTTTCCAAAATTCCAGGCACTCATATTGATATTTCTTGGAAAATTAGAACTTCTTCTTTCTGCTTTCTTCTGATATGTATGTTTTGTTTCTGATTACACATCTTCTGAATACCAGTTTTTTTGTTCACATCTACACATCTGTAACATTAACTTGCATATCCTAGGCAAGTGAAGTAACCAAATCTTTAACACTATTTCTTTGAGTTTTGTTCACAAAATGAAAAATGTAGGTTTCGTTCCGGGCAGTTAGTTTCCTTAGTTGACCAAAACGAATCCCCAATAATACTCTGTTTTATGTTTCTTTATGATGTATCTAACGGTAGAGCATGGCTTTCCAACAAGCTTGGCTATGTCGCAGTACCTTTTACCTTCCGCACGTAATTTGAAATTAGAGTGAGCAGTTCCAATGTTGTTCAACTCAGTTTGTTCCCCATGCTGCTGCTAAATGCCTGATTCGGTGTGGATTGCTTCAATACACCACGCAGAGTGCTCTTGTACACAATAGGGTACATAAAACATTTCTTTCGAGAGTAGTATGGGGCTGTTCAAATACGTTT
>JAGDQP010002857.1:81441-99761 GCA_022664845.1 Lepisma saccharinum
GTAGATGAAATCAAGCGTTTTTCAGGAGCTACATGGATGAGGATATCAGCAGACCGAGATATGTGGAAAGAAAAGGGGGAGGCCTTCATCCAGCAGTGGATAGAAAACGGCTGAATATGATGATGATGATGATATGAATGCCCCCCCCCCCCAAAGTTACAGAGAAATCGGCGCCCTTGTCTTAAGTTCATAAGAGTATAAATTAATCAATACAGTAATATTCCATTCATTTCCGAAACAATAGTGAAAACCAGATTTTAAATAAAAATTCTAATTATATTATACAATAATCAACAATATAAATATTGTAACATTTGAAATATTAATTTAAATTAAATCAATTAACGCACTCCCAAAATATCTATATCACAGTATCTCATCGTTACTGACTTCATTTACACGTAATATATCCCTGTATGCTGCTAAATAATTGGTGCATAAAAACATGATTAAATTCTAAATATGATATATTGTGGGTACCCCACAGTACCCCGTAACGATAAGTCTACTCCTTGATATCACTGTGAGCAACAATTTAGGACACAGTCTCGAAATTCCTGAGTAGTTTCTGTGTTTCTTGCTCACGTATATAGAAACCCTGCATACTCAAATCTTGGGGTGGTACAATTTATTATAAATTATATCGACAACAACTTGACGTATCGAGTTCGGATTTCCAGTAAACACTAGTACGCAAACGATCATATTTAGTATTCATTGCGTATTTCACTAAAATGCTAGCAGAAACAAACTGATCATATTACGCGCCATGCAAAAACATTCTATGTTTGCCGGATATCACGTGAGTGCTCTCAGCATTCAATGCGCCAGTGACGTCAACTTGAATAATCACCATTCATCACTCATATACTCACTCGGCATTTAACTTGTTCTACAAGTCACATGTTTCACCTAGTATTAAATATTGTTCGTCTTTATGGTCAATTGCATGTCCCACGCATCCTACTAATTTAGAATTAATTCTAAATTTCTTTATTGTAGTTCTAGCCAGAGTACCTGAAGTATGAGCACTCTCCAACGAAGACACAATGAAAATTTTGAATTTCAAATCACTCCGAGCTCATTGCGTCATTGGCGATCTCATTTTCATACATAAAGGTGTACAATACATGATGAGTAATAGAGATAGGTCTAAGTAAACTATCATATGACAATAACACATTAAGCCTACTGGTTATGAAGTAGTACACCTTTAAAAAAAATCACCGTCAATAATATTGTCTATGGTATTTGTTTTGGCCTTTCTAGTATCTTCTAGTTCCCTACATAAATACGTGCTCGTGTTAAATATAGTCTATTATTTTCCCGACATCCTCGATCTTCATCATATTCGTTGGAAGAATACCCACACCTCGCGCTTCAAACAAAGCAGGTAGGGATTAACCGACTTCAGATTTAAGTTTGGCAAACTCGATTTATAATATTATCGTTTAAAATTAAATGCCTCTGAAGCTGGCAGGTCTTTTGGATGTGATTAGCTTTCTCCATTTAAAGAATTCAATCTAATTTCACTATACACTTCAGTACGTTTTCATCAGGTACGTCTTAAGCTATACAGGATGCGGCAACTGGAATAGAAAGACATCCAGTTCGTGTACGGAATTGAATTTAATACATGTTATGCTTCATCTCAAAGCATTGGAGGAAACTAGCGGTGAAGACATTTACACTCAGTTGTTACCAAGGTTTTGAAAATCACGTTTCTGAAGTGATTGCCGTTGCTGCGAATACATTTCAGAAGATTGTATCTAAAGTTTCGCATAACACTGGACAGAATTGTATCAGTGATCTCAGCTCCTGTATCCCAGATGACTTCCATCAACGAGTAGGATGAGTTTTAAAAACTTCACTTTTTATGTAGGAAGAAAAACTCACAAGGATTCAAATCGGGAGATTTTGAGGGCCATTCAGTGCCTCCTCGACGTGAAATCACACTGCGACGTCGGAAATAACTCCATCACTTACCCACGTACGTAATTACCACGTTTGGTGCGGTTATGTTCAATAGTTTGAAAGAAATATGAAATATTAAAGTTTTGAAATTTGTTAACAACGCTGATAAATGTGGGATCCGCTACTCTCGGAGTATCTCTCTAATCGGTTCCAATACCAAAATGGCAACTTTAGTGCTGATGTGTCCAATGATGTAAAAGCTATTTGAAATATTGATTTTTGAAATTGGTTGGCAACACTGACAACAATACTTTGATCCAGCAATACATTTTTCGTAAGTATCCTAGCAATTTGCCAATGGCAATGGTATACATCATTAAAGTACGCAACAGTCGAAATTTCCTGAAAGTTGTTCTATTTAAGCGTATTTGAATTGATATAATCGCTGTTAGTGCAGAAAAAAGGCGGGAAAACTAATCAATATAGTGGGCAAATTGAAATCTTTCTTCTTCTTGCCTTATACGGAATATCAATGTGGTCTCCTTAGGAGTGTTTGGCGGACGAAAAGTGTCGAGGGAACAGAAAAGAAGATGCTGAAAAAAAAAATTAAAAAGAGAGACAGAATAAGCTTCACAGAAGAGGGTCACCAGACATCTTGGTATGTACGTGGAGGTGGAGAAGAGAGGGGCAGGGGGAAGACGGGATCGACAAAGAAATTCCAAGACAGTAGTCGTAGACTGGCATGACGTAATCGAGGGCTTCCTGTCCAAGTGCTCTACTGAAAACTAAACAACATTTTGTTGTTATTTTTTTGGTTTCATTGGAACTGATGCCAAGAAGCGCCTTTGATACATTGTGGATCACACCCATTTTTACGCACACACATGCACAGACGTGAACATACCATGAATGCAAGCCGTACTGGAAGAGAATAAATAACTATCACTTCTAAAGTGATAACTGCTAAACTGAATGAAATATTTTTCAAGAGGATCAAAGCAGTATAGACAACTTCTGACTTAAATATTATCATAGTAGGACTTTAATTTGATGTAGTAAATTTACATAAATGATTTACACATGCATCTGTGGTCTAAGATCATCACAAATCTGAGGGTTGACGTTCTTCAGAGAGCTCCTGCTATAGAGATAGGAATGGAAGGAAAGTGGTCAGGACTTTTATTCCATGTTCCTTTTCGGTATTCGCCTAGCGACACTGACGAAAATCTAAATCAGAAGGATCTGTGTGAGCGAGCAGAAATTTATCTCTAAAATAATCAAGGGCGGGCTCACGGTGATCTCCAAATGAGTTCAGTTCTTACTCTTCGCTCAAGAGCAAGGCCATTGAATCGTGTACATTTCAAACATGGCTTCTTAGTAAGGAACAGTGATCTTGCTAGGTGATTGGTTACGTTTGTCTCCATTAAGTCAAGAGGGTCTGGGTTCGGACTTGAATTTGAATTGATTTATAGCCTACAGGTATCTCAGGCCGGGACATGATTGGGGAGAGGATGTTGGAAAATAGTCAGACATGCTTGTAGATAACATGAAGCCATTTGACCGGTGTGGCTGAGGGAAAAAATCCTGGTCAAACCTCAGTCAAGAGGGGCGGTAGTGTCCTGGGTTCGATTCGTAGTGTGGACACGTTTAATGTATTGAAATTAATTGTATTTACGGCCTTTCAGCTGTTTTGCCCGCTCAGACCGACGTTGAAAGTAGGGGTTTAGAATGAACCTAAAACTTTTGAATGCTTTCTTAGAATTTTGATATAACCTTCATCAGATAGAAGGCAATGGTAAACCATCATCGTTTCACCTTCCCCAAGGATCCGCGAGACACGAACATACGAACATGATCATTATCATGTAGGGTCAATGTAAAATTATCGTCATGCGATTTTTTAATTTTAGAATCAAACATCATTATTAACGAATGAAATAACTTCTAATAACGAATATCGAAATACCAAACTACCTCATATCGTAAGATCGTAGAATATAGTTCCTAACGTAAAAATCGTTGAAACTGAATATTGATGGAAATCGGATATCACTCATATCGAAGAATCGTTGGAAATTGAACGTCGATCGTATTAAAAATCGTTTGATATCGCAAATTTATTATTATCTCCATATTGCAAAATATCGATCGAGTAATCGTTATATCGAAAAATGGTACCGCTTCATGTAAAATGGTTTGTATGGTAATTGAGAAATCCGCATATAAAACAACACTTGATGGCATAAGAGCCCATAATTTGGAAGTCGTTTATTGTAATGCTGTATTTAATTTCATTACCTAATTAGGCGCGTTAGGTTAGGTTAATTTCAATAGGTATTCAATTACAATGGTATTCTTTATACATTGTGGATTGTTTTCGAAACAATATTGTATATCCAATAATATAAATATGGAACTCTACAAGTATAAGATACCCAGATGGTTTAATAATCTTTACTCCAATAATAGAGACTATGATATTCGGCCATCAAGACGTGCAGGCCCTGCTTATGCTTCATGCAGCTTGGTTTTTAAAATAGAGTCTTCCAAACAAGCTTCATGCAGTTTTACGTCTTCTCGATATTCGATGTTTTCAGCTGTCCTAAACCAAACGTACTGATCAAGTTTGAGAATCTTATCTCAGTAAATTTTTCCTTCCAACATGTTTGTTGGTTTGTACACTAGTTTTGTTTTACTTCAATTTAAGTCCTATTTTCAAACTTTCATTAGTCAATTCTTGTGTTCTTGTTTGTACTATTTCCTTAACTTGAAACAAAGAAGACCATAAGCAAACGGAATGTGATTAAGGCATTCGTCATTAATTTTTATTTCAACTTCATCCCTGTTTAAATTTTTGAACCATTTCCCCACAGCTACATAAAATAATTTTGGAGCTGAGAAAAGGAAATGTAATTGTTAAGGTCATGTCAATACCGTAATTTCCAATTACTTCTGTTGTTAGTTTATGAAATGCATCTCTGCTTATTTATAACAATTTTTATGATGGAAAAAGGTTGGGAACCTTGATCAAACGGTTAAATATACATATATAAGAATTTTTTTGAAGTTGTATTGTTGTCATTGTTAAAAGGAACTAGAGATGGGGTTAGTACTTTGTTGTTCATGATGTGCATCACTTGTGTTGTCTGGCCTATTTCTTGAACCGTGAAAATAAAAAAAAAGAAAGGTTGCATAACGTCTGGATGAAAGTGTTTGTCTCTTGTCGTGTGCCAATGTCGAAAAAAAAAAAGAAGGAAAGAAGAACAATGTTCTGATCTAATTGTGCTATAACCATGACAACGTTTGCATCATAGCAAATAAACATCAAAAGTATGGGTAACAAAGACGAATCCGGTGGTTGGGTGAATGGTATTTTTGTCTCTGACTAAAAATTGTTAACTTTTTTTTAATGTTTGGGCGCCACCAGAATGTGGATAAAGATAACTGTAAATATAAGCTCACCTTGTATCACCAGTCTTGGTGGTCAGGTGGTCGTGAGGTCTGATGCCAGCTAGCGTCCAAGAAGTTTTGGGTTCTAATCCTAACTATCGAACCTAAAACGAACCTAGCAAAGACATTACGTCTAAATAATCACCTACCTCTCGCAACTCCGATACATCAGGAAAAAAACAACAATCTTTGATGACTTGAACGGACCTACAATTGAACATTTAGGAACTGTTACATATTAGTTGTTCAAGAGCCTTGCCTTCCGCATAACTCTTCTCCTTACTACGATTCTCCTGACGGTCAAGGACCGAGGTGACTCAGTGGTAGAGCGCTCACCTCTATTGCTTAGGTCTTCGAATCTATCCCGGTTCATGCCATATGAGCTTTGTTGTGAACAAACACCGTACGTGTGGGTTTTCTTGGGGTTCTCCTGGTTCCTACAACTTCTTCACTCCACCAATTCACCCAACATCATCATTTAGCCTGAGCCAAAGTTGCCTAAAGGCCTTAAATAAAATTCAATTCCTGATTAATTATTAATCTCATATTTATTATCTGCTACATGTTAAATGCTATATCAGAGTCATTCAAATAATTTCGAATTTCAAAATTGCGACTATCCAGAAATTCCTGGGATCTCAGCTTTTAATAGAACAATATACGGAATTTCAAATACCAGAACTTTCATATTTACTTAAAAAAATAATATTGGAATGAATATTATATTTATTTTACAAAGTAAAAGAACATAATTAAACAAAACATAGATACAGGTATTGCCTGTTCCAGCTGCTAACTACTATGTGTTGTATTGACCTACAATAGCATGATCAAAACGACATTATTAATTTCTTACATATCTTTATTTATTTGTACTCATATGTTTGTTGCTGTAGTAACAAAATCAAGCAGAGTAAAGGCTCGAATCTACAGATGGACATCTGAAGCAAAGCAACCTTTTACAATTATATTATAGCCTTATTGATGGCCCTTAAGCATCTTGGACCTAAACTTATTGAAATCATAATTTCTTTTCGTTTCACTCCAAAGTGTTCTGTTCCATTTTCTCCTCTTTTTTTTGACACTTATTTTAAATTTGCTTTGATTTGAAATTCCAGAGGAACTTGAAAGAGCTTTTAAACTACAAACACGAACTTCTTTTTTTTATATATAAGATAACTCAAAAGAACTCACTCACTTGTATTCAATCTAGAGTACTGCGTATGCAGATACATATAAAATCCTGCAAATTGAACTGAAGAAGAAAAAAAAGAAGAGAGAGAGACAATTTCAAGAAAGAAGCTTTTAAAGTTGACGATCAGACACAGAAGAGTAGGGTATTTGTGAAGATCTTGTTTCTTTTATACTTTTATTCCATAACGCTTTACACTCCTCCTCTTGGATATGTCTGCGATGTGCAGGAATGTAGTGTCTTCTCCATAAAGAAAGTAAAGATAGCAGTGAGAAGAAGGGGGAATGTGCTAGATACAATTGGCTATATACAGCGACAGAAAGAACGGATTAAAAAAATAAAAAAATAAAGGGAGGAATGTACATTCGAGAAAACTGTAAAAAGCATCAGTTGTCCACGCGTCAAAAAGTATGCATTTGGTTGCAATGTCCATAGAAGTTTCTTAGATAAAAGAAATGAGAAAAAGAAGTTACTTAAGAGCATCTTTCCTCCACCCCCCCAACATTTTAACGCATACTCTTTAACTTACATACGTAAATACGTACATTAGATGAACCGAAATCAGCAAATTGGTTTCGGTTCGAGATATACTACTACACTCTATTCGGCTTCTTTTCTGCCCTATCAGCTTTGTCGAATCATCATTTTTCTTAAAAGTTTTCTCTTTGAAGTCACTTGGCACATCGTGCAGTGACCAGATCTACCTTGGCTAAATGGACTACCATTGCAAAAGTCTCTTGTCGAAGCAGGAACACATCATCTCTTAGCACACCTTTCATGGACTTTTATCTCCCTTTTCCCTTCGTTGTTCTTCTTTCTTCTGGTAGAAGTGGGGGTGGTGACCAAAGAAGATGATGAAGAAGAACAAAGATGAATAATACTTGTATATGATCTTACGTAATCGTAATCCGGATGTGCAAAACGTGTGACGTGCTGTACTTATGTAGCTCTTTTTTTTTTCTTTTTGGATGCAAGGCCAGTGACAACACCACTGAACTGACTTGAGTGGACCGCGAACTAAAAAGGCATTATGTATGGCGGTCTTTTATCTGAGATTTCCGCCCATGGTTGTTGTGAATGTGTGTGAGAACAGGATGTGTCTTCTTGCTGGAGTCAAGAAAGTCATTATAGTAGGCGATACCTTCAGAATTATTGAATTAATTTTTCCCCTTAGAACAAGCTAGAAAGACTTCCTTTTCAGTAGTAAATACGAGCTATTTAACACTGGAGAAGTTCGGATATGTTAACACTATTTTTTAAAAAAAGTAAACACACGAAATATGTAAATTAGTATCGACTTACGGAAGTTAAAATTATATACAGTTTTAGAGTAATATCAACAAATAGTAAAATGTATCATTATCAAATTTCTTTTTTTTTTTTTTCGAAAGCTATGATAATGACACGATAAAATCCTCTTCGCACCTAAAGTATTCACACATCTATTCTTCCTTCGTTTTTCATTTTGTATACTTTATATAATTACTTTAATATGTGATGATTACTTGATGCTAATATCCGGTTTCTTTATATTCTTAGCTTATTATGTTTGTCCAGTGAGGTTTATTCAAGTATTTTGTTACTATTTTCTAACTTAAGCTATATTTACAGACCAGACAATCAACTGTGTATACACCCATCACATATGTCCCTCGTTGCAAGGAAAAGAAAAGCAGTATCCAGAAATTTCCTATTGGCACCATCTCAGTAATTGACTGATAAACTCGAATGAATCCCTGGAAAAGCTCAGACAGGATAGCCGACAGCGGAACTCGAACCTGCGTGCCTTGCCGCTGGTCTTTAACCGTGCAGTTCGATAATCGTAACAATTCAACCAGAGAGAATGGGTGACTACACTATACTACGACCATAATGTCTTGATAGCTGGAAGTAATATAAATAAATGGTACTCAGCTATCAAGTCATTATGGTCGCACTATAGTTTCATTTACATTTATCCCAGTTCTATTCTGTGTTTTTCACAACACTTTGGTATTCTTTGATTCTGTCTACTAGTAAGAGAACAACGAATCGTGACAGCACTGCAAAGCTTTGTTGTCACGCAGATAGTTCTTTTTTTCATCTTCTTAGCACCATGGACCACTTTTGCGCATTATAGCCTCCCGAAAAACAGATTACGTTTTTCGAACTACCCTAATATATAGAGGGTTTCTTTGCGTGTACCCTTTCAAGGATATGAAATGAAATATATTTTCTCGAATAATCATCTGACTTTTGGAACGTTTTCGTTCCAGCCGCCAATATATTTAATTTGCACTGATATACGGTATTTAATTTAATATCTAACGGAAGTCTAATGATGAAAGTTTTCGTATAAAACTTGAAACTTACATTTGCACTGTACTATTTACAGAATGATATACAGTATGTATGATCTGAATAAAAATTTTTAACGAACCTGTAAACTTCTGCTGTATGCATTACATAAACATTTGTAAATATCAGTTATAGATCGGTAAGTTCAGCTTCATCACAGCGATAAGTTTCCTCACATTTTCCACTTTTGATAGATTGAATCGGTATTCACGTCCAAAACGAGCTGATAAGATACTAAAGACGGGACCTACAGTTTAAAGTGGGCTCCAAACCACTTCCTCGGAAATCGAACCCGTTTTGACTGTAGCTATTTAGATCGCGAAAAACATAGGACCTACTCGTTAAGTTGACTCTTCTGGTACATCACATACAGTATATACAATGAGTATATGTAGAGATGCATGCGTATGTGTGTGCGTGTTCTTTACATACTGTTCATTGTCAATACTGAAGATTGAGCACAACCAGGAATGTTACTATTATTATTCACGTGTCAGGCCACAAACAGATGATCGCAGCGGCGCTTTACTACACTTTACTGTTACTAGAAACACAACCAACAGAGATAAAAGGATGGAATTTTCGGTAATTTATTGACAATATAATTTTCTTCAACTTTTATTTGAAACATTGTCTCTGTATTTTATTTGTTTCTTCTATATTGGCACGTAAATCTGCAGGATCATTTATTTCCACGCCGCGCCGCCATTTTTAATTTTTCTCTGAATATCTCCCACAATATACTTGTAAATGTAACTAAATTTGTGTCAGTACATTCCATAGAGTTTTCTAATCAGATTTCATGTGCTATATTGACGTTTGAGTGCACTAAATTCTGTTCAGGGTGAAGAAAATAATTTCATATGAGAACCTTTGTCCGGCATTTTGATGACGTCATAACGGGAGTTACTAGAGGGTACTTTCGGAGAACTTTGTTTTGTAAACATATTTCGATATGAAGTTTCGATTAAAATTGGTTTCAGGCTGTCTCTCGGTATTTTCCACCTATGTCACCAAAACGGCCTTCGGTTCCTCTCCTATAAAGTTTCTAAACTTAAACCTGTTACATTCTAACACCCATTCACGTAGTACTCCTTCTGATTTATGTTGTTAGTTCTTTTCATTAAATCGTTGTTTGATATGTTTTTCTATAACGATTATCCGTATGAGTGTAATATCATTAGCAGTATTTCACGTTACTACGTTCTTTTACTATTACAATATTACCTGTTACCGTTTGCTTTCCTTCTAAGAATAAGAGAAGGATATCTTTGTGAACACACTGAAGTCTTTAGAATTAGTACCTATTAAGAGCCAAAACTATTAACATCCACACGAAACGATGATAATACGCAAAATATGAAGTTCTAACTTAAAATGAATCAGTAGATGGATATTTCCAACATTTAATAGCCTTCCAATAACATTAACTTCAGTTCATTGTTCTTATTGTCTCAGCTTTTCTTACCTTGTTCCTGAGCAAGGTGAACCGATGGTGGTTTTCCATTGTCTTCCATCGATTTAAAATTACGTCCTAACGAATGTACTACTTGTATCGCCATCGGGAATCGAACACGGGACCCTTTGATTACAAGACACCGAGCGTTACCACCCACGTACAAATGTTGTATAACGACTGGAAAAAATAACAAAATAACCAGAACTGCCTGACTACAAATTCAGGACGTCCCTATTAGGATTTACATAGCTACACAGCCTGCCATTACAGGACCCAGTTAACTCCATGAGATAAACGTTAATATTGATATATTTCCGAATGTTGCCGACCAAATGCCGCCATCGGTACGACGTTGGGTGGCTTCTTGGTAAAATTCCAAGGCTTCGAAATGTGGACCTAGAGAGGAATGGAAATCAGCTGGACACAGAAGATACCTAAGGAGTAAGTGCTGAAGAGCGTAGGCGAAAGACGAACAATAGCTGAGACAATGAAGAAGAAAAAAAGGAACTGATTAAGGCATTGTTAACGGAGGGATTGCATACTGGCGGATGCAATTAAAGGTAATGATGAAGAAAATAAAGGAATAGGGAGAATATGGACACAGTGTCACAGTCTCTTCATAGTATTAATGAAGATAAATCTACGCTAGGACAAAGAGGAAAGGGAAGAGCAGAATATACATTTTGGCAAAACACGCTTGCTATAAGTTTACAATTTCACCATAACAGTGAAGTGATTTTAACGAGTGAATGAAACAGACAAAGCCAAATGGGACACGAACCGAAAAAATACATGAAATGCTTATACGTACGAAATGTCTTCTCATTAAGTTTAAATTTGGTAAATTTGAATTTGTTGAAAAGTTATTGCAATTTCGTACAAAGAAAAAAAAACAGACATCGTCAGTTTACAGTAGTCTTAAGAATATCTCCTCTAGAAGTCAAGGGATACAAGTGACATAGAAGAATAAAAAAAACTCGAGATAATCTTTTATATATAATCTGAAATATATCTCACATCAAATTGTCGTATTTTGTACATAGACACGTAAAGATACAAGGTTTCTTTGTACAGTCACTTACAAAAGTAAATGGAGGTTGGATGTATAAGAAATAAAAGTGATTTCCTCCATGAGAATTGTTTCACTGTACGCATAATAGTTAGACAACCAACATGACAGTACAAATGTGCGCTAAATCATGGCATGTCAGAATATTCCTCCATTTGGAGGAAAAAGTTTTAGTTCTTGAGCATCATTTAGAGGGCCACAAGAGAGTTACGCAGAAATTACATTCACGTTAAGTTCTAAGAGATAGGAATTAAAGCAAAGGAAAGGAAAATAATAATAGGACATCATACAGGATTCATCATTATGTTATGCAAGAATACTTGTCTTCTTCGAACACACACATACAGAGAGAGAGGAAGAGGGAGAGAGAGAGAGAGAGAGAGAGACGGTGAGGGTAAGGATAACTGTTTGTGTTCCTAAATAGAAAAGTAAATCCTTTGTAAAGGCTATTATTTATGTTCTCTTCCCCTTCCTCTCTCTCTCCCTCTATCGTTTTAGCTCTGGAACACTCACACGAACATAAAGAGTGAGCGTGCTTGAGAAAGTAGCAATAAGTAATAAAAAAAATATGAAGAGAGAGAGAGAGAGAGAAGAGGAGAAAGAAGAAGAGACATGAGAAGGAAACATCAGGAAAGACAGGTAGAGAGAAAGACCAATGAAAAATATGAGAACTACGTTTACACACACACGATTTACTTTGATTCTCGCCATTGATGCCTCGTAAGTTCCCGAACCGGATAGTAATATCTGTTTCCAGCCATTATTTTATGCGAAAAGGACATTACGTGGTCGGGAATCGAGCTCAGGTCTCCCTGTTGAAAGTCTGAGTCGTTAACTGTTACTCCACAGGCTTGTTGCGAAATGCTGCTTGATAAATTGTATAGTGTTTCTTTCTAAGAATAATAACATGAAAAGTGGATACTTCAGATCAATGACTTGTTCATAATTGTCTTTGTAACTCCCATAGATTTTATTTTACCCTTTCTAACAAATATTTGTAAATCGTCTACTTCTCTATAGTGACTCAGTTGTTTGATTCCACATTCCAAAAGATTCCCCGTTTTGTATGATTCTTCACGATGGCTTTGTAAATAAACCTTGGCCTCAACAGGGTTTGAACCTATGTTGGCTTGCTTTAGTACTGAAAAGTCCAGCACGTTTCCCCTACGCCATCTTCCTAACGAAAGACATAAGCCATGAATGACTAAGTTCAGAGCTGATCTTAGGAATGAATCAACTTCGTTCTATAAATTGTTTAAACCAAATTGCACGCCGAAAGAGTCTAGCAGGGTAAGATGGTGCCTTGGAAGGAATCATGATAAAAAAAATACTACCATATTCAGGATCAAAAATGATGGCTCTCTACCAAATATCAACTCAAAAGATGCTAACCTAACCTCAAAATAAAGAGTTTTTTTAAGTTTAGCGATATCTCGGTCGGATTTGGACCTACGATGATGCCCCTCTTTTTTTTAATTGAAGATAGTTTCAAGCTCTACAAGATGGTAATTGTTTCATTTAAGTTGGTGCAAAATTCAAATTGGTAGAGATGTTAGAAAATTTGAAAAATGAATTAAAAAACTGAAGAGAAAAGTGCTACATTGCGTATGCCCACCGCTAACCTGAGGCTGCGCCCCCTCCCGAGGCCTACGCAGCCCAGTTCCCTTCGGAAGCACCGTACCCCATTGCACACCTCATAGGCCAGACCTGGTTTATTTATATATCCTAGCTTTCAGTAGCCTCTATTTGTATGCCAAAGCAATTATTAATAAGAAATATGAACATATAAAAATATGTTTTGAAAGAAAAAATCTTTCCCCGACGGGATTCGAACCCGTTTCTTTTATTTAGTAGGCTAACGTCTTACCGCTGCACCAAGCTAGGACTTGCAAATAGTGGTTTGGTAGTTGCATTTACAGTGGATGGCGTCTGAGCCTGTCACTATGACGTTGCAGGTGGTGATGACTTCCAACCTTTTTACTATTTTTATCCTCAGCTTTTGAGTGCGGGACGTAAAAACTTGTATGATGCTTTTTTGGTTAGTGGGCCACCGATTCCGCGAAAAATTTGCGCTTGTGCCAGATTATCATCTCAGGCGTGTTCCTAGTTAGTGGTACGCCTCGGGCATAAATGTTTGTGTATGCAATTTTAACTTAATTCTAAGAATATCAGTCCATACAAACTCACAAATAGAAGCAGAAATGTTATTTGAAAAATTTATTATTTAAAAAAAATATTGTTTGAAAAATAATTTAAAATAAAATAAAAAAATGTGTATGGCAGGTTTAAACTCATTAACCCAATTTTCTTTCTTTTTTAATGGATTTATCAGGGTTCGAGCTCGCGACCCTAGGCACGAGAGACCGACACGATAACCCTCAGACCAATGAGACTTGTTTATTTTGAAATAGATAACACAGTATTTATGGTAAACTATCGATCTTCTGCGGGTCTGCGATCTCATAACAAAACAAGTATGATATTTTCTATGTCAAAGCATTGCTTTTATATACTTAAGATAGAAAAAATAAGTGGAGCAAGTTAATACGTTTTAATGTAAAAAAAACTTTAAAACTTGTAACAGTTTCAACAACTAACTCACTTCTTAGCATCATCGGATACGCTAGTTACATAAACAAAAACAACTTGTAACAAGCCAGCTATCTGGTTCCTCATTGGATCCTGCCAGCCAAACCGATACCGTCTACACAAAATGAAATTTTAATTACCAATCTTCATTGATTCCTATCCATCTCCTGTTCCTACTACATCTATGGGGTATGCATAGATGTACTGAAACAAGGGGTGGGAGGGAATTGACCCGGATAAGCCCCGGTCTGGGAAGAGTAACTTGGCAGCGGACTTTGTGTAATGGCAGTGTAAAATTCCTAAAATATTAGAGAGCACTTTTTTGGCCAGTTTCAAGATAGCAGAAGCCAACAATTTGCATAGCACTTACATACCTTAAAATGTTCCTTACTGTTTGTTAACTGGGTGGTTGAGGTGATAATATTCTGGGTTCATGGTTGCAAGTTCAAGTCCCTGTACTTACAAAGATATTTCGTTTCTTGTAAAAATGATTAGTATTTCATGCACTTTAGCAAGAGAAATGAAAATGAAGGGAAAATATGTATAAAAATTTGGCTATTCGAAAAAAAACGCTCGTGTATGAACTTTAAGAACGTTGTGCAAAATAATAATAATAATAATGAAACTAGTTGAAAAGATACGGTGGTGGCCTCATGATGCACGAGTACAAATATTCCGTAATACAAAAGACTTTCTTTGTTGGTATTTTGCATGAGAAAATTAATATCTATCTCCATATATAATTTATCGTGTCATATATAACATACTCATTCTGCTGAGTGCTGATGCAATAAAAGGAAAGAACATTTGCATATATCGGGATCAAACAAGCAACCTCTGGCTCATGAAATCAGTAAACTACCGTCTCCACCATCCGATCGACTGACAACACATAATATATCAACTATATTATTTCGAAACTGGCCTAATAGTGCACCATAGTATTTTAGTAGCTTTACAATTTAAGGGCTAATTGTCACCATACTAAGTCTACCCCAAACTACAATTCCAGGACCGGGACCCAAGCACGTATTTAGGGGGTGGGTCCGGACCCCCCCAAAACTCAGGGTTTCATCGAAAAATAATAATTATACATATTTAATGGCTTAATTATACATATTTAATATACATTTCATGCCCAGACACACCTTGGACTTTCCCCGGAAGCCCTTGGACCCCTCCCAAAACCAAGTTTGGGATACGTACCGGCGGGACGTACCCTTGTAAGAAGAAAGTATATTATTATTTCCTTATTTAGAGTAAACAACAAGTAGTTATCACACTTTTGTAAACGTAATAAAATATTAATTAATTTCTAATTTATTTGTGTAATTTCTCTTCACAAAATACTGTGAAAACTAAATATTATTTCGCTCTAAATAAAATATAGGAATAGAATTTTCTTGGTTTTCTTTCTTTTTTTTTTTTCGTGAAAAGAAATTAGTTTTGGATTGAATCCAGAAAAATAGATGAATCTGAAAGATATTGCATACTCTTTAGCAGTGCATTTATTTTGTAAGATAAGACATTTCCCCCTGAAAATTGAACTTGTTTTTGGTAGAAGTTCGTAAAAAGGGAAAGTGACACTCAGGCTTGATAAAAGAATTAAAATGTTTACGTGGTTACAGTTATCTATTACAATTCTAACATATTTTCCCTGAAACTAAACTAATTTGGTGCCAGGATCATTATGATGGACTTCTATCAAATTAACCTAGTCAGAAAAAAAAAACCGAGAAGAAAATTGTCTGACGCGTCAATTATTTCATACTCTGCTCCTTCAACCTTGAGCTTTGGTAAAAGGATGGAGCAAAAGAAAATGAAGGTAAAAAGAAGAAAGAAGGTGAGAGAGATGCCCCTGAGGTGGGTCAGGCAAACTCTTCAATCAACCTAAATGTTCCCAGACCAATATTTCCTTTCCAACTCCCCCGCTTTAAATGCGCCGTAGGCGAGTCATCTTTTGAGAACCATGGATGGCTAAGTGGAGCGGCAAATCGTCCAAGGACACCTCAACAACACAGACGATGTAATGGAGCGAACATTTAGGTAGAATACTGAATGAGCTAAGAGTTCTCCCTTTTTCTTCTCAGCTTGTCTTGACAAACGAACGGTTAGGGAAGAACAAACCAAGCCAACCAAAGCCCTTTATTTGGCTTTTTTTAAATAACAAATGCTTGTTCTTTTTGTCACTGAAATATTTGTCCTACTTGACTACTCGTGCTTTATTAATATGTGTTATTAATATTACCATTTGTAGAAAGACATCCGACAAAAATTAGACCAGGTGAGACAAATATCAATATAAAATACCTTTATTTTCACTACACCCCATTTTTTAGGCAAGATTTTATATTCTTTAATGTTAGTTTGAATCTATTTATGGCCTTAAGATATCTCACTTTCACGCTGTGATGCGTAGTTGGGGAAGACGTTGGAATGGCCTAGTTTGTAAGTACCATCTCAGCATTTGCTTGGTGTGACGGAAGAAAAACCAGGGAAAAGCCTAATTCAGGATGGGGAGCCGCTGGATCGTTTCCAGGGTCTTCCGAATGCTAAGTCAACACTCTACAAACTGAGCTACGGCCGTTCGGTCTTTTATATTAATTATTGTAAATAGGACCAGATTAAAGTTTTAGGAATTCACATTATCCGTATGACGCTATCTTGAACGAACCTAAAGAACGTAGAACGCATTTCTCTTCAGATACTAAGATTCTAAATATATATATATTTTAAAGATAGTATTTTATGATATAAAACTTTTTACTGGTGTATGTCTATGAAGATATTGTATACCTATTAAATGTGTATCGTATATCCAGACGTTTTCCCAGCCACCGTACTTGAGTTAGGAGAGCGTTTCCTACGGAAGGTCATGGTTTCGTGCCCAGCGACTGCCCATCCTGACTTACGTTTTTCCGTCGTTGCTCTCGGTCGCATGAGTCAAATGTGTGTGGTACATTGAATCAGGCCAAAGTCGATTATTTTATCCAAATCTTTCTCTATCCTGTTGTATTGTCTTCAATGTAAAATGACCCCACTGAGATGTATTGTGAGTTTGAAAACGCAAAGTGAATTAAATTTCAGTGAACTCAATAGCGTGTGTTCAATTCCTGCGCACGCTAACCAGCTTGTCTGAAATCTTTTAGAGTTTTCTTTCAGTCTCGCTAGACCAATTTCTAGGTAGTATCTCAAAAATAGGCCCTGGCCGTTACTTTCTCATGTGAAAGCTTTAAAACGCTTGAAACGTTAAAACTGTAATGTTTTATAAACAGTGATCTCAACATTCATCATTGTCATTTTTTATTTATTTCAATTTTATACAAATGTTCTACTTCAAATTAATTTTATGTGTACAAGAACTGTTTGTAAGCAAGATATTCGGAAGTTCGATTTCCGGTCGGTTAAATGAACAAGTTCTATGTTGTTCACCAAATGGCTAAAGCACAGTTGGTAAGACATTGGCATCGCATTCGGAAAGTCCTGGGCTCAAACACAGTTGCAGATAACCCTGGCTGAGGATTTATAGGAATTTTCCTCAGTTAGAACAATGCCGTGATGCTACCTGCAAAGTAGGTGCTGGTCGACTTCTTTTTTACATCCTCTCCTCCTCCGTATCCAAGCCTTAACCAAAGATGCCTAAAGATCATCCATATAATTTAGTTCCATTCTCTTGATCCACACCGAAGAACCTTGTGTAAATAAAAAAATAATAACCTCAAACACTCGTTACTTCTATTAAACTGCAGGGTAAGACGTAGCGTTAACCTATGTTGCATCATAGATCAAAGACAACTCTTGAATAAGCTTTATGATGAGACATTTATAACTTGTTGTTTGACACATTTATATTATTATTACCTGGGTTTAAGTTTCATTTATATGCTTATCATGTATATTTTTTTACTTACAATACCCAACCATTAAAAATTACGGCTTACCATTTTGGGAAATAGGAAATGAATTATTTATCGATTCGACTTTCATAAACTGTTCTCTATAAAATTTATATAAATGTGAAAGCCCCCCCTCTCTCCATCTCTGTGTATGTGTGGTTGTATGTGTGATGAGCCAGTTGATATGCTTAGCTTGCCTGCTACACAAAGTTGTTTGGAACAAGTTGTTGCATCTCCTTTTTTTTTATTATTCCTATCACCCGTAGTAGAATTCTTCTTACTCTTGTCCATAAATATGGATTATAAATCTTTTCTATCTTGTCTTTTCAATTTGCATATTTGTTTCTATACTGTTCAGGTCGTTTACATAACATTCTTTTTGAAAGCAAATATTTGCATTCTACGTATTTCTAC
>JAGDQP010002858.1:438-43695 GCA_022664845.1 Lepisma saccharinum
AGCTCTGATCTGGCCATCCACCTCCACTCCACATCACCCATCAGCATGGAGATAGCCCTCCACCTCCACTCCACATCACCCTCCAGGTTGGAGGGTGATGGGGAATTATGTTGAGGGGTGACCTCCGGAGGTGGCCCCTCCGGAGGGATGGACACCTTTGGTCCCGACTAAGAAAATTGTCCCTAATATTAATCAAATTTCCTTATTTCCATGTACGTGTAACATGGCTACCGTTATTGATCAATGTCAATAGCAGTTTTATTAAAGAAAATGCTAAAGAGTAGAACTAAAAATCCTTTTAATTTAACAGAATTTCAAAATCCGTCCCTACTTTCCTGAAATATGCCTAAAATACCCCTATGAGTAGGGATATGTCCCTACGGCTGAAAACACTGCTATCCGGGGCCAGCACAAGCAGGTTTTTTTTTAGAACTACCTTCAGAGTTACAGGGCTGCGGAGAACCCACTTAGAAACACTTCTGGTACGGCACATAACTTTTGCGTAGGGGTGTTCGATAAGGCTGAGGACCTTTCGAACTTCATGTGTGAAAATTTATCGAGTTGTCATCGGTTACTCGAAACCGTTCGAGAACTTGAAATTATCGAAGTTTCGGGTATTATCGAACGTTCGAGCATTATCGAAGTTTTAGGTATTATCGAACGTTCTAGTATTATCGAAGTTTCGAGCATTATCGAAGTTTCGAGTATTATCAAAAGTTCTAATATTATCGAAGTTTCGGGTATTATCGAAAGTTCGGATGAAAGTTCTAGTATATCAAAATTAAAATTTCGGGTGTTTTGAAAATTTGATTATTACAGAAATTTCGGGTATACTCTAAACTTCAAATATTATTTGTCTGTTTGTGTATTTGTGTGTGGGGGGGGGGCACCCGAAGAGCACAAGATAGTGCGATGCGATTTTGCACACTTGACACAGACAACAGAACCGGAACGGCAAAAGTTGTCAGTCGCACTCATTTCAAGATGGTGGCCAAAAGAAAATGGAGGCCAACGGAAAAGTGACGAAGTATGATCGCGCTAATATTCTAAACGGGTAAACCGAATCAAGTGATTCTTTACACGATTACTGACCTATAGTTTTATAATTTCATGGGGCCGCTGACCCGACGGGGGCCAAAGGGAATGTTCGAAAACTGCAAAAATGGGGATTCTTCTGAGACCTTCTCATTGAAGAGGATCCGATTCCTGCGGTACGTGGTCATAGGAATTTCAAGATGGCAGCAGAAAAGAAAATGGTGGCCATGGAAAGGTGGGCTCAACTCCCGATTTCTAATCGTTACGAATTACTGCAGTACGTGATATCGTAGGCATTTCGAGGTGGCGGCAAAAAATAAAATGGCGGGCAGCAAGATAGCGGCAAAAAAGAAAATGCGAACACTTGCAGGCCTAGCTTGTTTTTCACTCACATGCAGCAAGTATTTCGTGAAAAGAGATCTTTGGTATTCTAATGAAATTTAGTTTTCTGTTACAATCCTAGTATTCACATTTTTTTATTTTAGTTAAAATTTAATTGGCTTGTATAACTTTAAACTATTCTAAACCATATCAATAATTTGGTATAAAATCTACCTACTTCACATAGCCTTATAAAACCGCAAAGAAGACAGAAAAAAGAAGGTGCCTGAAGTTGGATGGACCATCAAAAGCTTATATTCTCAAACTCGCTCCAGAATTTTAGTACGGCGGGAAGGAGTTAGCTGTCCGCATGCCATTTTCTGCTCGGGCGGGATCCCGCCGTCGGACCGCTCGAGTGCATCGTTATACCGGCAAACGACGAGCTCACGACAACTAACCGCCAGTACATATCTACACTGGCGGTTATCACTCTGTACCCGATGGCGGGCCGAGAGCATCGGCGGCAAATTGTCAATGGTGAAGTTGGTATTGAGATATACAAAAACTGGGACAAGAACAAAAAACATATTGTACTGAATAAAATGTAATTTGACTAAATTTGTGCTGAAAAGCTTCCGAAAACCTTGGTAAATTATAGCAAGATAATGAACACGAACAGAGCCATTGAATATAAGTTGAGAGTGAAATATGCAGGAACTGAGACAAAAATGATCTTATTTGAGTAAATAAAAATGTGATATTGATGGAAATTGTACTGAAAAGCTCCCGAAAGCGTTATTAAATTACAGAAAGATAACGAACACGAACGGAGCCATTGCATATAAGTTAGTATTGAGATATACAATAACTGAGACAAAAACAAGAACATATTATACTGAATAAAATGTAATTTGACTAAATTAGTACTGAAAAGCTTCCGAAAGAGTTGTTAAATTACAGAAAGATAACAACCAGGAGCAGAATCATTGAATATAAGTTGAGAGTGAGCTATACAGAAACTGAGATGAAAAGAACATGTGATCTTATTGAATAAAATGTTATTTGACTAAACTCGAACTGGAAAGTTTGCGAAAGCGTGGGTAAATTGGAGAAAGTTTGGATCCAGGACTTAAACCTCATGACGGAACGTGAATGTATTATTTATTAGTTTGTTAAGCTAGGAAACACGCATATTTTTATTTTACCTTTGATGGGTTTTGAAAACGACGTTATTTTTTAACTAATATGGTGAACATAAAATTTATTTTGAACATCGTTTGATCTAGAGAGCTCAAATTTTATATGAAGACGTATTGCCATTATTAGATTGAACAAATATAAGAAAAGTTATTATAAGTCGCCATCTTTAAACAAATATGGCCGCCGAATTGACTTTTTGATAGAATACGCAGCCTAATCGTGTTGGTATAGAAACACAACACTTGATAGAAACATATTTTAGAAGAAAGGAATTAAAAACGTTTTAGAACATTTTCCAAAATTCGCCATCTTTAAATAAATATCGTGGACATATTAATTTTTTGATAGAATACGCAGCCTAGTCGGGTGACTACCTAAAAACCATTTTGTATACCATTTAAGCTAAAGAGCTGAAATTTTATATGTAGGTAGATTAAGAATAAGATTTAGAATCCCTAATAGATTAAGAAAATATAACAAAAGTTTTGAAAAGTAGCCATTGTTGTGCTAGATAAAATATTTGTTTGATCCATCTAAGGATGGAGATTGCTGTCAACTCGAATGAATTAAATAAATTCTTTATTCATGGAACATTTATGGTATTTGAGTTGTGCAAATGTAGTTTAAAACATTTGTCTGATATTTTATTGGACAACTGAAAATGAGACAACACATTGTGATTAGTGAACAAATCCTATAAAGATGGTTAACAAATAGACTCGAACCTAGGTGCTGATGAAACTACCTAATTGCAGTTTGTGAATGTTGTACTAAAAAGTTAGTCCTGATTGTAGAACGTTGGAAATTGGCGTTGCCACTAACATGTATACCATGATATAATCATAGTCCTATGGACACAGTGCAGCACAATTTTATTGACATTTGTAAGGAATCTAATTGAGAAATTGTGCATGAAACTTTATTGTATTATAGTACTTGTAAGGAAATTTATGAAATATTTTAGAGATGCATTCCGATAATAACATTACACTATCAAAGTTTTTGTGTACATATATAAAAATAACTAGAAATGATGAGTACTTGGAGAAATTGCATCCACTTTTGTGGATGAAGGACTGGATTCATGGTTGTTCTACATGGTGTACTTAAGGAAGAAAATTCGGGAGGAGTACTTGCAAGTAGTGGCTAAATAATGTGTAAACTTTATAGGTATTAACAGACAGACCAATGAGAAATCATGATGTTACGAACATCATCCTTAAGACGAGAAGTGTAAAGAATTTAAATGAAATGACGTAGATGAAAGAAATAAAAGGTTTAGAGATGTGAGTTTTGCAGAAGTGTTTTAAAACGAGTGTGTTTGGGCACAAAAAATATTGCTGTATAAGCCTTATGATTGTTTGTGTTGTTTTAAAGTTAGTGTGAATAGAAGCTTTGTTGGTGGTGGTCTATAATTTGGAAGCAATGACACAGGCAGTTTAAGATTGAGAAGACTGTATAAGGATTTTGATGTGTAATATTACTTTATTTAATTGAAGAAATTAAGGACTTTGAACAGTGTTGTGTTGGTAACAATAGGAAACGTTGTTCATTTATAATGGATTTCTCGGGAGAAGAATATAGTTGGTCTAGTGACACCTTTTTTAAAGGCAGTGAACGAAGGGAAACCTTTTGCTGAAACTTTATCAAATATTGGAAAGCGGTCGCAGTGTCCCTCGTTGCTTATGAAAAGTGATGTGACAGTGAAAAACGCTTTAAATGTGGTACCCTTAGTTCTCAGTGTGTATCCCCTATGTGTAAATACATACAAAAAAAACTTGGAATGGAGGCTCCCTGTTTTTCAAGAATGTGTATGTCCCCAAAATCAAATGAGATGAAAAGTTAATTTGGTGAAATGGATAGAGAAGAAAGACCAGACAGTCCATCCCTATTAAAGCCAAGTGTTAACAGTATGTAACCCCTGTGTGTAAATACACACACAAAACCTGGAGCGGAGGCACCTTGTTCTTCAACAATATGCATGGAAATAGACATGTTCCCAAAACAGAAGAAGGTGGAAATTGAATCGGTGCAAATGGATACGATAGTTAAAGGTGGAGATGTCATGTGCGAAATGCAAAGTCATGATGATATGCAGGAAGACATAAATATTCTTAGTAAATTAGCAGAACAACAAAGTGAATGTGATGAAATTAATAGTGAACGTTATAGGAAAGAGAAAAGTGAAAGAAAAGCATTTTGCGTATGTGAAAGAAACATAATTGAGGAAAGTTGTATATTTGAATCCATGGAAACTGCAAATTATGTTCGATATCCACTAATTTGTGGTAAATGTGTACAAGAAGGCAATCAATTGACTCATGCCTTATGGGATTTGGCTAGAATGAAATAGAACGTGAAAATCTGCTTAGTGATCGAATGTGGTGTAGTGTATTTGATCCTATTAATTTAAGACCTTATATAATGCGTATGAAGTGAAACATAATAATTGCAAAGACTATACAATTGATATAGTTGAAGTGGGACTAACAAAATTACTGGAACGTAAACCGACTGAAGTTCATAAAGTGTTAATTGTTAAAGATATTCTTGTTGAACATAAGTAATGACTTTAGTGTGAAGAAAGATGGGAGGTGGATATAAGACGATTAATATGGTGGATAAAAACATGTGTTAGTGGTTTACATAATAACACGCACGCACACTATGACAAAAGATATACACATGTACAAAGAAATATAGATAGAACTTATGTACCTTGTAGATATTTGATATTTGGTTTTAAAACAAGTAGGCAACTATAAGTAGAAGAATATTTAAATTATTTATGGTTTTACATAAATATGAAATAGGGTGAGTTATTTTTTAATTGGCTGAAGTGGAGTTGCGTCATGAAGACATAAACCAATAGTTTCATTTTTTCGAAAGATTAAACCCTGGAAATTGTTGAATATTTTATCTAGTCGCTATACGAAAAGTTATTCCTCTAGGAATATAATTGAGGTGTGAGCATTATGTGAAGACGTTAGTGACAGTTAAGTTATAAGAAATACTTGTAGCATACACACGAGAATACATGCAAAGAGCACGTTACGCTAAAGTGATTACGAAAGAAGAACCATGTTCGTGTAGACCCGACTTTATAGAATTTGAATGTTTGGAAGAAATCCGAAAGGACTTTGACATTGAAAACAATTTTAGGTGTATTTGGTGCTACTACATGTTCGCGGATGAACAAGACGGGTGTAATTGTGGACAATTTGAGAACAATGAGTATGTGCTGTATGTGCTAACGAATCCAGATTCTGTTCACTTGATCTATGAACTGTTTAATAATTTGCATTGCTATACCAGAATTAACTTTATTGACGTTCATCGATGTTTTGCGCAACTGGTAAACATTTATTTGGACAATATGCGTGAAATCCTGCAAGCAAAAATAAAACAGTGAATGAAACTGTATAACATTATTTTATGTGAACTGTGTAATTTTGTGCGTGACAGTGTATCAATTAGTACTGTAGAAATAAAATCAAACTTAACATAAACTGTGTGAGACTAAAAAGAAAATTAGACTTAATAGAAAACTGTTGCTATTGTAGAAAAAAGCATTACTTGAACTTGAAAAGACATCTAAGTGAATTGGAAAATACCATTTTTAGTAAACGAAACCTAAGTAATGTATAGTGTGGTAATGTTTTTTTAAATACTTAGTAAAGTGAAATATTTACGTGTTTTATTTTTATGTGTTTTCAGAATTATTATCAGGCATGTAGTATTTATAATACTGTGTTTTAGTTTTGAATTTTATTTGTAACCTTTAAGCTCAGGCTGGCATAATAAATTTTGTTTGATACACATTTTATGTTCTGATGGATGGTGTTGGTATTTGTTTAAAACATACTATTTTTTACTTGCAAGTGAGCTGAACTTCGTACGAATATTTTTACGTATTGATAACTATTATATTATTATACTTATGTACTGGAGTCGACCTGACGATCTTTTTATACTACTCACAATCCTGTACACCAATTTGTTAATGTCTTTTAATGAATATTAGATGGTACAGAGATAAATGAAACAATTACTAAGGTAAGAAATGCTATTTATTTCGAAATACAAGATGTAACACATAAAATCATGCGAAGTATAAAATTTGCATTTCATAGTTTTAATGTTATAGAAATAAAACTTTTGCATACAATTATTACAAAATTATGTAACTGGCTTTCTTAGTGTTTAGATTATTTAATTTAATGTATAATAAAATAACTGAATGACAGACAAAAGGCATACAATACTCCTTTATACGTGTAAAAGCATGATGAAAGTTGGTTGTTGATTATTTAAAACATTGGTCTGCATTTTAGTTGAAGACCAAAGAACAAACTTTTATTTTGTTTGGGAATAGTTTATTGTGTTTTAAAATTAAAGTCTAGTATACGTCCCGGTAATGCGGACTTTAAAAAAGTAACATCAGTATTTAATAATGCAAATTTATGATACAAAAAATATTTTTTAATAATATTCTAGACATCTTCACATTTTGCATACATACAGACTTGCATTGCAAAATTCAATACCAATGAAAGCAGAAGACATAAGGTTCACATTGAACAATAAGATTTGTATTGCAAATGCAAATAAATTATTGACATACGCTGTAACATCTGACATTTGATGATGTTGATATCGTATGGTAATTTCTCGTTTAATAAAGAGAGATCTTACATCATCGTTATTACGATTGGATATAATTTAAAAATGTTTCGTATTTGTAAGTGGAAACATTAAATTGAAACATGTGTTGTTTGTCCAATATTTTGTACAACTGTCACTGTAAAACAAAATATCATTATTACTTTTACTAAAGGTAGCATATACAACTTTAGACACGTCCCTGCTATGTTCCAGAATAACCCGCACTAGTTTTAATATGAAGGTAGTTGTAATATTAATACAGAATAACATAATAATAGGAAGTACAATTTTATTTCTTACCTTTATAGACATTAAAGGTGACACTACGATATGGAGAAAGGATTTGTGGAAGCTGATGACCGGAGTGTATGTTGATGGTGTTATTTTTGCATTTGTAAGACATGATTGCATTTTTTAAAAAAACAGTAAGGATTATTGGCCGTTGAAATTAAACTTATTGCCTCCCGAATCCTACTCGAACACTGTACCACTCATTCACAAACATTCAATCCTAATATTTGTTTACTTAAACTATAGAAATGATAAAGCTGTGAAATAATTATAGTCTGTCCCATACTGCTTATCTGTTTTTTTGTAATTCGTGTCCTATTGAAAACATGCAAGAACCTGAAGTCATATACATTGAAACAATTGAAACGGAGCATAACAGGGAAGCAACAGGAAGACTGGCTTTTGGTTATATAGAAATTAGGACAACAGATGGAAGGTTGTGTAATTAAGTTACTATTTAATAACTTATGACCTTTAAAGATGTTTGAAATCAAACTTGGAAAAACATTACGTAAGAAAAAACAAAGCAACCAATTGTGGAAAGATAATACAATTTGTATTTAATTTGTAATTTATGAGATTGCCAGTAAAAATTGCAAAATGGATTTTTCTTTACATTGAAATAACATTTTGTTATCTAAGGAGACGAATGTCTATAAAATAGATTTTCTCTGTATTTCCTAGAATAAAAATAAGAATCACAGCTTATGAGTCATGTCTCATATTTAGATTTTTCTTTTTTTATTTACACTATGAGAAAGATCTTTTAATGCGTAATGGTAACGAAGTACTGGATTGATTTCTTGGAGTTACAGATCATTGTGCATGAAAATTTAACAATGCTTCAACAAATACTTTTATCGTTAAAGAAAAGTGAGATCACAAACTAAAACATGTATTTGTAAATTTCTTAATGCGTAAAACTTAATTTTACATTTCTCTAATATTCAAAATATAAAAAGCAAAACGCATTAATTTTAAAGAAACTTTTCACATCAGTGAAAGTGGTAGATCAAAAGATGAGTGCAAACAGCTTTGCAAATATATTTAATGATAGTTATATCACAATCATTTTCAAAAAGTTATGACGTCATAGCAGAAGAGGTAACCTATGCAGAACAGCTATGCAATGATTTCATCTAATAAAATAATTTGAGGAAATACTCCATGGAACGTTGCTATACTAAATTTTGCAGGTAGAACGACCACTCTATTTGATATCAGTCAAACAGATATTTCTCGTATTGATTTTTAGATTTTACGTACAACAGTTACGGAAACTTAGATTCACTATTCCAAAATAAACTGGAAGAAACTGAAAACAAAAACCACTTGAGCTCTCGTAAACAATTAAGAATAAGAATAAGTGTTTCGTGATTGTCTAATGTATCTTTTTAAGTTGACATTGCAGAATATGAAAACAAAAAACTTATCACAAACAAAAATACCAGAAAAAAGTAACAATTACTATTGCGGAAACAAAAAACATAAAGAGTCATGTACTCTAACAACAAATTTTGATATGTAGTGCGAAGCAAAAACTTTTTCTTCGCACACACCCAAAAAACGAAGTTACATTGTCACAAAACATTTTTAGAAAAATGATTGACATAGAGTGCAACAAAAACATTTTCATTACCTACAAAACAATTTTAGACATGCAATGTAGCATCAAAAACGTTTTGTTATGTAGAAAAGTTTTCTACAAGTACTCTGTTAAAAAAAATTTTAGAAAAATTCTTAACCAACAAAGAAAACAAAAATTGTTCTATAATTTCAAATACAAAATTCTGTCAAACAGAAAAATAAAAGTTTTAACTAAAAATTCACAAGCAAAAATATAAATAAGATGTTCAAAGAAAAAGTAGATGCAGCAAAGGGTACAAAAAGCAAAATGGTTTTATAATTTTTGACAACAAATTTCTGTAATGCAAAACAAATTTGTAACTACGAAATACACAAGCAACCATACTTTTAGGAAATTCATAGGTGGCAAGTGGAGAGATAAATTTCGTTGTTTCGATTTTGGCTTGTCCTTTTGGTGTTTCCCCTGTGAGGTTATGCATTCCAGCACTACATTAAAGGGGTGCCTGTTTTTTTCCTTTAAATTTATGCATTCCAGCACTGCATGAAAACTGGTGTGGTCTGATGAATTTCGTTGACTTGGTTTGATTTTTCTTTGAAGCTGAGATGCACAAAAAACTAACCTAATATGAAAAAGTGTTGTGGTGTAATTTCACTCAGTCGGTTGCTCCTTCGTTTAAGGTAACAATATAATAACGTAACCTAAGATGAGAAAGTGTTTCCATACAAAGGATTGTTAACATACAAAGGTAAAAAAAATAGTTTTCGTTCTTGTACCTATTTTATTTGTAGGTTGTGTTATTGTTTACAAAGCATTTTCTAAATACACATTTTCTTTTTATCTTTTGAGAAACATTTTAAAAAGTGTATTTCGTAGTTGTATGTGCATTTCGTATTGTATGTGCAAGTGTATTTCGTCTTGCTTGTGTATTTCGTAGTTACACTTTTTGTTTTGCATTAGAGAAATTTGTTATCAAAAAGTATAAAACCATTTTTCTTTTTGTACTCTTTGCTGCATATACATTTTTTCTGTACATCTTATTTTTGCTGGCTGCTTTTGAACTTTTAGTTAAAACTTTTATTTTTCTGTTTGACAGTCTTTATTTTAAACAATGAATCATTTTTTCTTTGTTGGTTAAGAATTTTTATAAAAAGTTTTGTAACAGAATATTTGTAGCAAGCTTTTCTGCATAACAACAAGTTTTTCATGTTACATTGCACGTCTAAAATTGTTCTGTATGTCATGAAAAGGTTTTTGTTGCACTACATGTCAATCTCTTTTCTAAAAAAAGTTTTGTAACAATGTAACTTCGTTTTCTGTGTGTCTGCCAAGAAAATGTTTTTGTGTCGCACCACATGTCAAAATTTGTGGTTACATTACATGATTCTTTATGTGTTTTGTTTCCGCAATCGTAAGTGTTACTGTTATGTCCTCTCTCACCTGTAGTCTTCGAAAAATTGAAATCCGCAGGAGAGAACAGTTCGAAAAAGTACGTGGATAAGTTAAGCTACCTGTCAGGGGAACGTTGTTGTTTGTGAACAGAAAATCAATCACTGTTTGCCAGAAGATTCCCTTTATTACATTCCCAGAAGAAAAATAGAATTCAGTAGAAACAGAATGAAGAAAATGTACATGAGGTTATAAAGTTTTGATACAGAATATTTACAATGTTCATTGACGAAGAAAACTTAGCGATTGTTGGCGTCCTGTTGTGGAAGAAAGAACGTATTTGTAGAGAATGAGAAGACTTAAATTTTGTATCTATTCTGAAGAATTAAGATATGTCTCAAGATAATACTGTGCTGTCTTTTAATGTGATTTAAAGAGTAATTTAACATGCGTCTTAGCATTTAGTCTATTACTTTTAACTTGAAGTAAAGAGATAGAAATGAAGTTCTTTAGCACAAGTGCTCGGCGCAAGTTAGCAAACACAAATAGTTCGGTACATGATGCACGAGTTGTTCGGTGCTGGCTAAGGCCGCACATGATGCTAGGTGCTGGTTGGAACGGTACAGGTCCTTGACTATAAGTTCAATGAAACGATGTTACCTGATCATGATTACAACTAGACTGAGGAAGATCTCATCAAATGCATTAGTCTTATAATTTCTTTCTTGCGCGACGATAACGTCAACAAGTTACATGGGTCGATCACGGAACAAGCAAATGGAGGAAATTTCTAGAATCGAAAAACATGTGATCATGACAATTTTACTTCGTTTTACTTGAGTTGATTAACATTGCTTTTGTTAGAAGGATATTGCGTACTTATTTTGATATCCGAATTAAGAACATGACCTTTTATCCTAGCAGCAAGATAAATGCTGGCTGAATGTGACATTGAAACTAACGCAACATTGCTATATTGCTTGTATATTGAAACCTTGGGATATTTTAACACATTTTATCACAGTTCTTTGAGTTACTGAACTAATAATCTGTTAAGTTGCCTTACATTGCTTTATAGGCAAAATGTTATGTGAGGTTTTCTATTTAGCTTCAAATTGTTCAAAAATGATGAGAAATTAATGAATTACCTGTAATGGATATGAATGTGAGTAATAAAAGAATTTAATGAGAAATACTCAATTAAAGATGAAAGAAAGATATTAAAAGAAAAATTAAGACGTTGCGATTGGCAATTAAAAGGATGCGGCCGGCAAGGGCCATGGCCTATCGCAACATCTTACCGCCACGGGAGAATTCGCGGGCGAATTCGTTTTCATAGTACGAGCTGGTCAGAGAGAGGTAACTTGTCCTAAAAAATTATAATGAAAATTTAAAATTAACCTTAAGAATTCATATGGTATTTTGTACTGGTATCGGAATACCTATTTTTTATTTGCATGAGTCAGATCTAATTAATAGAACCTTGGGTTTAATTAGTTATCTTTAGAACAATAAACTAGGGTATTTCAATAAGAGTATTACTTTATTTTTAACCAAGTAGATTCTATTTTCGGAGCCTTTATTATATTTATTTAACTTGGTTTGAAATTCCTGTACAGTACTACTATTCGAATGAAAGATTAACAACAATCATTATCAAAATTTATGAAAAGTGTAATATTTGACTTCGTATTGAATTTAATTTATGGCCTTTAGGTATTGTTTAGCTTCGTATGTTGATAACAGACATGAAATTGAAAGATTGTTCATACAAGTTTACCATTTGAAACAATACTTGTAAAATAGGATTTTTTTATTTTAGATTAGAAAGTTTCTGCTATTGGTCACTTTACCAATATTTTTTATTCAATGATTCTGTTGATCTTGAACACAATTAGTAGAGTCTAGAGAACAAACTTTTGTTGTTAGAAAATAAAAGGTTGAAAATGTCACCACAATAAGATGAGCTTGTATCACTTGTTTTGTGTTCTTAATATAAAAGTATTGATGCTTTCGATACATTGATCAATAGATTGCTAATTTTGGTCGTTTTGAATTCACAAGAATCGTTTTGAATATACATTGTTGTAATCACAACCTTTTGAAATAATTAATTTGTATAGTACATGTTGTATACTTGAGCACATTAAACCAGAAAGTTTACTTACCTTTTCAGCTAAATTTTCAATGCTTATTACCAATAAATTTACATTTAATGCTTATGCCTTAAATAATTTTCATTAGCTTATTTTCTTCGATCTAAAGAGTTGTTATAAATTATTATATGTAAATATAAATATACATCGCTGCCATGAATTATATTAATTTTTGAGTATTTGGACATCACCATAATCATGTTACACAACCTGAGATGTTGTTACAAAATAAATACATTTAGGGTTATTTTGTTGTTGAAACACACGAAATATTAACAGAAGAAAATAATGAAAACCTGAAATTTGGATTTATTGCTCGTTTGCAAAAATAAATGAAATTAAGTAATTAATATAAATGTTATTTTAATTACCTCTTCGTTATGATTAGAATTTGTAAAGTTTATTGGGCTTTGAATAATGTGGACAGAGGGGTAACACACTTTGGAGAACGCCACTGAAATCCCCAGACGAGAAACAATTTGTATCGTCATACCACAGTTCATCGCTCCAACTAGGAAGAAATTCCCACAATTCTTGGGCTGACATAAATACGGAGGCAAGAGAGGAACGGACAGAAGAGAGAACTCAGAGAGGGTGGGCGAACTACGATACTAGCAGGCGCTACATCGATTCAATCGTAGACGATCCTTCTCATCTAGGCAAGTCATTCTGCCCGTCGACCTATCCATCTGGGTCTGCCAACCTGCGGGCCCTGGGCTACCATTTTGCCATTCGTTGACCTGGAGGTTCAATGTTTGGGCTTCATCGTTGAGCTAGCAGGCCAGTTAGTTCAGGAAGACCGCTCTCTGATAATAGAAGTCTGCCGTTGGAGCAACGTCCCCTTCTCGTCTTTGCTGGATTTCTGGGTAAGTGGAGTTCTGATTAGAATGTCTGGGATTAGTTATTCATGGTCGTTGGTGGAATCCATTCTTACCGTCTGCTATGATTAAGCGCGTAATTTGTGAAAGGACAATAAATCCACTATTTTTGTAAACTCTCTATTTTATCATTTATCTATGCCTAGTGTCACTCCTTTGCCTTTCTGTAGCTACTAATTAACCCCCGGAGTACATCCTGTATTCGTATCTTTAAGGTAAGAATTCTCAGTCGCACAAATCGAATGCCAGGATGATACTCATCCTCCTCGATTCCCGGTAGAAGGAGGCTACATGGTGGAGGCGGCGGATATTTGAAACCTTAGTAGTTCTGGACGACCCTAAAGTAGTTGCCACACGCAAAATTAAGATCAAGCCTACATACATCATCACTGTTCCTATTAAAGTTTTGAATTTTACTGGCAAAGATGAAAATATAAATGTACAACCCGATGAAGACCTCTTGAGCTCACTGGGTCTCAGCTCAGTACCTGTATACTGTTCCGGTTGGGACTATGTCAGAACGCCCACTGGTCAGATCGCCCACTTCTGAAAGTGGTCAGAACGACCACAGAAACGGTCAGATAGCCCACCAAAATAGAAAAAGAGGCAAATTCAGAAATGGTCGCAGCGTCCACCGGTCAGAACGCCCACTCGTAATAATGGCAATAACGTTCACCAAAATGGTTAGAACGCCCACTTCTGAAAACAGAAAGATCACTTCTGTTCTGATCACATCAAGAAATTAAAGCGCAGATGGACTCATCACAACAAGAAATTAATGCACAAGTAGAATAAGTCCGGCGTAGTTGCACCGAAACGTCACAGTCATTGATCCTGAAGGTCAATTCAGCGTGTAATCTTGGTATATTTTCAAAATAAGAGTATTCTTACTGTATTGGGTTCGTTTCTCAATACTTGATATACGTGTGCCCACTTCCAGTTGTTATCAATGATAACATAACTACTAGCTTACGCCAGTATCGATATCTTTACTGATGTTCACTAATGACAAGGTATAATGACGAGACAGATTTTGAGATACACATTTTTCCATTTATTGCCAAAGAATTACGCAGAAATATCTATTAGCACTCATTCTTGTATGAGCTCGTACCAAGAACATAAAAACACATTTCTTAATGATTATACTTCATGAGCAACCATAATATCTGCAATATTGAAATTACAACCTATTGAAATCAATCACAACATAAAAAACGATCAAACTTTGAGTCTGACGCAAAATACAATAAACCAAACAAGGCTTAAATTAACTTCTTGTTTGAAATGGAGCGCGTTAAGTGTGTTCTAAAAATAAAACGTTTTATAATCTGCTAAACCATTTCACATTTCACTCACTCTCTCTCTCTCTCTCTAAAAAATTAGAAATTATGTTTACAATACATCAACGTTTCAAAATGTCTGGCTCGACATCACTTGTATGTCTGCCTATTTGATCTGTGTGTACCATTCTGCTTCTCCCTTTTACACACACCTCCCACATGCAGGTTCCTATTTTCTTTAATACTTTTGCTTTCACATATTTAGGCCACTGTTTTGGTAAATTTCTAATATATACCCAAGATCCAATTTTAATTACGTTTTTGTCATCAAGTGTGTTTTGTCTTTCTAATTGACTCGCACTAGATACTTGTTGATTATGCCACTTATTAAATCTTGTCCTAGGATCATAACTATATACCATTTGTGCCGGTGATTTACCCATCAATGTCTCTGACCCCGCAAATCTCACATCTCTCTGAATTTCTTTTACCTTTTCACTGCAATCCACAATTTCATTTGGTGATATCTGCTTCTTTAATAATGATTTCATCTCCTGAACGGCTCTTCCTGCCAACCCATTACTTTGTGGGTGATATGGTGGCGATCTTATGTATATTATACCCTTTTGCTTACACCATTCTATGAATTCCTGGGAGGTGAACGGAGGACCGTTGTCTGACACGATCACTTTAGGATAACCAATGTAATTAAATATATGCTCTAACTTTCGTCTGAGTTCATATGCTGTTGTGCCACGTACTAATTCCACCTGAAGCCACCTCGAGAAACTATCGATCATAATCAAAAATTTTTTTACTGCAAAGTCAAAATAGTCTACATGGATACGCTCAAACGGGTATTTAGTTGACTTCCATGATTCATAATACACATGTGACTTTCCTTTCTGGTTTTTATTACAGTTGTCACAATTATATATAATAAATTCTAATTGTGCCTCCATAGTTGGCCACCAGTAATATTGTCTCAGAGTAGCTTTTGATTTTGATAATCCTAGATGTAAATTATCAACAGATTTTAAGATTTCCTCTCGAAAATTAGGTGGTACTATAAGTCTTCTTCCCATAAATAAGCAATTATGTTCAATAACTATCTCTGCTCTTTTTGAAAAGTACTTACGATATTCTACTGTGTTATGTGTTGACGGTAACGTTTTTGGCCAACCTTGACATGTCCAACCCCATATTGTTCGCAATGTGTCATCTTTTTGAATCTCATCAGGTATTGCTTTTACTACTAGGGACTTACTGTTGATATTTAAAACATAATTTTGTGCTATTTCATCGCTCACGTACTCCGATGTTGGCAATCTTGACAGACAATCCGCAACTGGTACTTGTTTAGTATATACAATTCTGTAATTGTATCCAGATAGAAATAATGCCCATCTTATGAGACGCGGATGCATCTCAGATGGTATAGATTTTTCTTCGCCAAAAATTAATTTCACTGGTACTGAATCTGTTAATACCGTAAATGTTCTACCATACAAATATCTGTGAAATTTCTTAACCCCGAACACCAAGGCAAGAGCTTCTTTCTCAAAATGTGCATAATTACGTACCGCTGATGATAGTGATGCTGATGCGAAAGCTACAGTTCGAAATTGTCCGTTTGCTTGTTTATTGCATAATTGCACACCCAATCCGTACGGACTCGCATCCGTTATGAGAAATACCTCTTCATTAGCATTAAACACTTGGTTACGTGTACAATCTGTTATTAAGCATTTTACTTTGTCAAACTGGTCCTGATGCTGTTCCGTCCAATTCCAAGTTATATATTTTTTGAAGTAAAGCATGTAGCTTGTGCGTATGTGAAGCGAGATGTGGTATGTGCTTTTGAAAATAATGAGCCATTCCTAAAAACGATCTTAATTGTGTTACGTTTTCTGGTCTTGCACAATTTACAACTGCTTCTTTATGCTTTTGTAATGGTATATACCCT
The DNA here is from genome assembly GCA_022664845.1 of Lepisma saccharinum. Classification (NCBI taxonomy): domain Eukaryota; kingdom Metazoa; phylum Arthropoda; class Insecta; order Zygentoma; family Lepismatidae; genus Lepisma; species Lepisma saccharinum. The sequence continues at coordinate 17,208 of JAGDQP010002858.1, forward strand.
TGAGCTGAAATGGAGTGACCGAGATACTCAACCTCATTTGAAAAAAATTGACATTTCTTTTCATTGACTTTGATGTTTAATTCTTGGAATTTGTTCAATACTTTGCATACGTTTTCATAACATTCCTGTACCCCGTTACCTCCAATGATGACGTCATCTATATACGCCTGTGCAAAACTAAATTCTCTTAACACTTATCCATATACTGTTGGAATATAAAAGGAGAACTTGCTAACCCAAAAGGGAGCCTCCTCAATTTATACATTCCCCATGGCGTCGTTATCGCCAGAACTTTTTGAGATGCCTCCGACACAGGAAGTTGCTGGTATGCCTGATGAAGGTCAAACACTACATATGTATTTGCTCCCTGAAGCTTATGCAAAATATCAACCATGATAGGCAATAGGTAAAACATTTTATCTCGATGTTTGTTCACTGTAACCTTATAATCGGCACAAATACGCAAAGCTCCGGTTTTCTTTGGCACGATCACAATCGGAGTTGCCCATTGTGAGTATGAGATTGGTTCTAATATACTTTGTTTCACTAATTTGTCTAAAGATGATTTGACTTTATCCTCTAAACTACAAGGTATGCGATATGGCTTTCGAAAAGCAGGCGTTGCTTGTGGTACTAATTTTATTTCTACCTCATAATCCTTAACAGGAGTTTCAACGTTGTCATTGAATACCTCTTTATACTGATATAATAAACTATTTTTTAGATCTTCTGAAAGTTTGTGTTGCTGCTCTTGCTCCTTATTAACTGTTCTTAATTGCTTGCAACAAAAAATCTCCCTCCATTGTGGCCATATTAAATTTAATCCTGTTCTGCCTATAATAAGGTATTTCATATCATTTTTCACTATATAAAATTGTAAGTCGATAATTTGATTACCTAACTGAATTGTTACTTCATCAACACCTGTAAATATGTTCCATTTGCTGTATATAGTCTACTGTTAGTAGGTTGCATATGTTTATTCGCTGTCAACGACTTGTATACTTTCTCTGACATAATGTTTGCACATGCCCCTGAATCTATTTCTGCAATTGATTCTGTGCCTGCTATTGATACGTCCACTTAGGTGTTATTTCTGAATTTATTTTATATGTTCTGGCTTCTCATAAGCGAGAATATTATTTTGAGTTTTTAAATTGTATTTTCTTTCAAGCGTTCTTATTTCTCCATATGAAAAATAGTAAATAAAGAACCATATTCACATTCTTCTTCTTCTGGGAAAGAAGGCAAGATACTAGGCCTCTACATAGCGATTAGATCAAAGATAATGCATATTATTGATTTAAATTAGGTTTGCTAAAACTGTGGGTAACAAGGTCCCCGCGCCTCCTTTCGATAAAAAATAAGGTTGATGTCAATAATTATTTTTTTTAAAATCAGGTGTGAAAAATAGGAAATATATGGGAAAGAGATGGAAAATTTAAATTTAAAATGTGGCCGACTCGTATACTAGAATGGAGTACTGGAACCTGAGATGATGTTGCATAGCTTATTGAGACGTAGACAGATAAATATATGAAAAACAAAACATGGTAAACATGATAAACAAAAACATAAAAAACAAAATCATGGTAAGCACCAGCGAGTAAATAGAACATACTATATGATGAATACATCAGTAGACAAAAACAAAAACTAAAATTAAAAAAAATACAATGTTGAAGTGATACTGCATACAGATGAGCAGAATAAATTTAACTTGTTTTTTTTAAACTAAAGTAACATACAAGCATAGTAAGGAAAGGTAAATGAGAAACCAATTATGTTTAACAATTGGTGATAAATAGAACATCATATAATTGGATTACATCAATACGATAATTAAGTAGATAAGAAACTAAAAATTAAAAGTTACAAGGTTGTAGTGGCACAACACACAAAAGACACAACATACAACACACAGAAAAAAATATATCTTCGATTTAAAAATACATAAGGAAAATATGGATCAGCATTTAAGGTGTTACATTTACATGCAGTTGAATTATTTCAAGAGTGAAACTTCAGATAATAGGTTATAGCAAACTATCTCATTATAGGTACATGGGTACAAGCCGATTTAAGAACTAAATTATAAAATGGGGAGCCTGAAATTGAAGTCAGGCTGGCGGGAAATTAATTATTAAAGAAGTCGTGTAAGTCTGCTGGCCTATGATCTGAGGATTCGGTAAATATAAAAGAATAAAAGAGAGGATTAATACCAGTTAATCTTGTGTTGCAATTTGACATAAAGTGAAACACTGGATAACAGACAAGAATAATAAAACAATACAACACAACACTGAAAATCGTATATAGAGAATAGAAAAGAGAAACATGTGAGAAATACTTTATGGATAACGTAGTATATACACCAAAAGGGTAGTACAAAGTAATGACATAAGAAATGAAATTTGACAAATATATAAAAGTAAGTAGAAAACAAACATGCATATTCTACTATATTAATGTGAGAACAAAGTAGTCAATAAACTAAATTTACATGAAATTATATAACATTCTATCATTAGTTGAAATAATATAACCTAAGGCATAAATGGAAAATTTTGTTTTCAATGAAAATATTTTCACTATAAAAAAAATAAAATACATAAATAAGAGATTTTTAAATATATATATATACTCTGCGGAGTGGTGTCAATAAAAAAAAGAAAAAGCTTACACGAAAGTTCGTATGCAACCTGGTTATTCTTATAGGAAAATAAACAGGCGCATAGCTTATTCTTTCGAATAACATCATGATGTTTTCTTTTAGGTTGAAAGATAAATGACGATTGATAACCTTTTAATAAACACATAATTAGGCCCTTGATAAACGCACGATAGTAATTTATGACTATTCTGTGGAAAGGAAAGTGGGAAAGAAAAAGAAAGAAAGAAAGAAAGGCGAGACGGTACATATAACTTCCGTCATTCTGTTGAATATTGTCTCTAGGTCTGTGTTCGTGGATGTTTCCTCTCTCTCGATAATATATATATATATATATATATATATATACATATATCTGGCAATGAACTCACAAGACATGTATTATAGTGTTAATCCTGTTAATGCATTAGTAACATAGAAACATATACATGTAACAATGTTTTATCTATTTCCTTGTTCCACCGGAAGTTAAAGGGAAATTGTGGTTTGCCTTGTTTGATATTAGCGTTTGGTGGCTGCTCGCTAGATAAGACTCTTTCTGGAGTATTATTATATTCTCTTGTATGTTGTTAGTTACGCGAGCTTCCAGGAGGAGGAAGGTAGGTTGGCATATCATGCTTGACCTTATAAATTTTGAAGCAAATCTATGATTTCTATCGCTATGTGTTGAGGCCGACAGTGTAGAGTGGGGGGGAGAACTGCAGTATTTACGTCAATCGACGATTCCCTTGATGGTCTTGGTTCAGATTGCGCAACTGTATTCTCTAATTCTTAAAGGTTAAAGAGCGTTTTCCACACCACTGAAGCATAATGCTGTTCTTTTTATGTTCTGGCTTCTCATAAGCGAGAATATTATTTTGAGTTTTAAAATTGTATTTTCTTTCAAGCGTTCTTATTTCTCCATATGAGAAATAGTAAATAAAGAACCATATTCACATTCTTCTTCTTCTGGGAAAGAAGGCAAGATACTAGGCCTCTACATAGCGATTAGATCAAAGATAATGCATATTATTGATTTAAATTAGGTTCGCTAAAACTGTGGGTAACACTATTTTTAAATTCATTAACATGGCGTAGTATCTAGAGACTGAATGTCGTTAATACTATGACTGTTGCACTCCATATTTGGTGAATTCTTTTTAATACGAGGTTCTTTCATATCATTCAACCTATTGCCCAAAATTTTAGCTATTTTAGCTGACTCATGACACGCGTGCGTTTACTATAATACCAGTTTTGCGTTAATGCAATCAACTTTCTAGTATTATCTTTAACATTTTTGGCCCAAATATATGCTTTGCTTGCAAATAACTGTAGCAATGTGTCTTGTAGCTCATTCCACGATAAATCCGATATTTTCTTAGGTGACACGCTTTTCAGCTTTTCGTAAGCATCATTATCCAAGGATGCCATCATTAAATTTACTCTCTTAGATTCGTCAACACCAAAGACTTTGCAATGTGATGCAAACCTTTCTAAATAGAGACTCACTTTATCTCTCCTAGAATCATAGGAAGCGAACATTGAATTCGTAGTCATTATTGTGTTTAAGTCCAATAAGTAGATCTAAATTACCAATTTAGTGCACTTTTCTGAAATTATACGCGTTTGTCAATAATGTCACTTGACCAGCCTCGTTCGCCATTTGTAATCTTGGTATATTTTCAAAATAAGAGTATTCTTACTGTATTTTGTTCGTTTCTCAATACTTGATATACGTGTGCCCACTTCCAGTTGTCATCAATGATAACATAACTACTAGCTTACGCCAATATTGATATCTTTACTGATGTTCACTAATGACAAGGTATAATGCCGAGACAGATTTTGAGATACACATTTTTCCATTTATTGCCAAAGAATTACGCAAAAACATCTATTCTTGTATGAGCTCGTACCAAGAACATAAAAACACATTTCTTAATGATTATACTTCATGAGCAACCATAATATCTGCAATATTGAAATTACAACCTATTGAAATCAATCACAACATAAAAAACGATCAAACTTTGAGTCTGACGCAAAATACAATAAAAAAACAAGGCTTAAATTAACTTCTTGTTTGAAATGGAGCGAGTTAAGTGTGTTCTAAAAATATAACGTTTTATAATCTGCTAAGCCATTTCACACAGCGATGGAACAGGTCAAATAAATTAACGAGCAAATTCTCAAACAGTCAGACGAAATGAGGACTCATTATGAAGACGTTAAAATAAATCAGAAGGAATTACGTAGTCATCTGGAAGTCTTGAACCTAAAAGTAGCTTCATACGAAGGAAACATATTTACCCATGTAAAAAGAAGCTATCGAAAAGGTCACGAAAGATCTCGAAAATCAATCGAAATTAAAGGTGAGGTAATTGGGAGGCTACAGCTATCGTTGAAAGGAGAATAATAAGACAGAACAAGCGAATGATCAGCGCCATCACATGTTGTGAAGGCAAAGCTGCGAGTGCTTGAGCCTTTACAAAGTTGATTTAATAAATCGTAGGCTAGAGAACCATGGTAGGTTGATAGGAGAAATACAACAGCCAGTTGACACGTTCAACCCGAAAGATTCCGCGCTAGATCATCATCGTGCTGGTAGGAAGAAAGACCCATCCAGAGAAAATTCGTGCGAATCTCCCTGTTGTAATGGGGATGCGAAGCCAAAGAATACGGACATGAGAGGTGTGAGGAGAAAGTTGTCATACTACTCCTCGAGCAAGTCTGGGGAGGAATGTCCCGGTACGAAGACAAAAAGCAAGAAGTTGATATATTCACCCTGATCCAGCCATGAAAGTGGTTATTCCGAAGGAACTCAAGGCCATGGAAGATTGTGTACTCAAGGAGGCACCAATCATGGAAGCTTTACAACACATTCGAATCGCGTGAACCAGAAGGTTTATTAAGCAGTAAGAACTCGCGGAGAAACAGGAACAGCAAGATCCATCTTACTGAGCTAAAGTTATTTACCAAGTTCCCTGCGGACAACGGAGAATTGGTAGCACGTTCATTCTTTGTTCAGTTTCAGAGGGAAGCGGCGCTGGTTGATATCACACGGAACGATATATAGATATATTACCCTTCGTGTTGCAGACATCAGCTATCACATGGTTGACTTCAAGCTAAGTCCATTTCGAGGATTACGAGCATTTCAAGAAGACATTCTTGAACTATTATCAATCGGCTGATTTAAACTATGCCAAGTTGACCAGGCTAAGAACGATACCGTTCAATCCCAAGAACGATCACAGCGTATAGCAATTTGTGACTTCTCGGTTTTGCCTCATAGAAGATCTTGACCCTATGGATAGCGAAGGGTATATTTGTAATAGTCTCATTCCGTTGATACTGATGGGGTACCAAAGGCAACTTGTGTCATTACACAATTTAAGCCCAACCGAAATGCTTGAGACCATTAGAACGTTAGAACTTATCTTTGATACTTTTGAAGCACGAAAGACGTTCGTCAAAGAAGAAGGTGGAAGAAAAAGTCACCCTGAACCTTCGACAGGCCGTCATCGCAGCATTAACGAAGTCAACACTCAGAGAAGTGCCCAAGATGCCGAGAACCCAGGTGATGTCAAAGATGGAAAATACAATGGCAATTCTCAGCATGAACCATGGTACAGAAAAAATCACTGGTATAGAGGAACGATTCAAGAAGAAGATGGATGAAAACAATGTGGTGCTGAAATGAGGCATGACAAGAATCAAGGAAAGCCTGAAGCTGCTATTGTGAAAAAATAAAAAGAGTTAGAAGTCCAAAACAACGAATCATTGTCATCCATGTTGAAAAATTGATTTTGACGTCGGCTTCGAAAAACTGAAAAAGTAGATAGTAATCACTGTTTCAACGAGTAGTCACCGTAATTCAAGCCTAACATGTAGACTATGCAGAGCCTTTGTAAGAAGATGATAAGGTGGCGACTGATATCCATGAATAGGAGGTTATTGTTTGTACAGCTGCTTCCATTGATGGGAAATGCCTCAGGAATATAGGACGCATTGCGAGGTACACATTAAAGAAGTTTGTGCATTGGCCTGACCCTAGTGCTAGTCGAAACGATATCCTAGTACTTATAGTCGGTAGTTATGCTCACTTGCTCCTTGGCCCAATGGAGTTGTAGAAGAAATCCATTGATGGTTTTCCGTCATGAGAGGAATAACGTATGTATGTCCTGGTAGACTGTAATATAGCAACTGGATTCCACGGTCTTCACGTAATTATTGGTTTCTAATTTCTGATAGTTGTGCACATCAAGATGTCGGATGTCAGTTAATTCATGTCGTCTCTCATCGCTTGTTGTCTATAGTGAATAAGGAAGCCTTCATTATTCAAGAGTGGGAACTACGTGTCATATTCAATCTAGTACCCGCATCCTGATCGTCGAATGTTTAGGTTTCTCAAGCTCAATATTGAATTAATATGGATATGTGTTCGTGTGTCTTAGTATGCCTAGACAGTATAATGTAGATCCAGATTAGTGGTATATATATAAAAATATATTTGTGCAAGAACATAGTACTTATATCAAGAAAGAAAAGGATTAAAGTGAACCTAAATCCCGACATTGATTTAATATAAGTCTTCGTATGACAAGCTTTCAGAGAAAATACTTAAATATTAACGTATATGTTCACAATTTTATTCAAACATGCTTTAGTCATGATAAATAATTTTGTAAAAATAGTAAAAATATTGTAATCTCAATCTAATGATGTTGTAAGATACACGTATATACTCGAGACGTTAGTAAACTTTTATATGTTAGTGATTATTTTTGCACATATTCGATACTTCTCAAAGTATTTTTTTTTGTCCAGGGTTAAGCCTATTCAAGCGCCATATATAACCATGTGTCTCACAGTTATATTTTAAAAATATTTATTTACGCTCAAGGAACATAGATGTCTAGCTTGCTCTTTAAGTACCAAATTGTAATTTTCAAGGCTATTGTTTAACAAACAATATTTATGGATACCAATTAACTAATAAGAATATATATTATGTTTTTATAAAGGGGAACTCATAACAAGATATATTTTTATGTGTTGCAGCTAGGAAAAAGATGTTTATTTGCTATGCTTTAACGAACCTTATAAAATAGCCCGGACGGGTATGTAACTCTAACCAGATTGTTAAATATACTTTATAATCTTACGAAAGGTAGAGTTTTTCTTATGATATAATATTCCAGCTGCAGTGAATGCTCCGCTGGCGCTTCCAATTTCAGTGAATTTTCTCATATGTTGTGTGGAACATATTGTATGTATGTTTTACGGTTTCTACCATGGATACCTATGGCAGTGATATCCCTTAACTGAGGATTCTTGCTATAGTTGCAATTCGGGGCCAATTGAAAACATCATAAGTATTTCCTATCACTGTCTTCGTACCGCCGGAAGACGAAGTTTCGTGAAGTACACATTTTCACACTGGGAAGAGTCAAGATTGCTTTACCCAGCAACCGAAGCATATTGTTACAAAGCTAATACAATAACAACAACAGTACTTAATAAGATATTGTTTCTTTTAATCTTTTAAGATGCCCACCGTGCAGAATGTATGAGTTGGCAACTCTGAATTTTCTGCCCCGAATATCTGGTAATCCTGGTTCAGATTCAATGTTCAATACATAGAGCTTATAAAAAATAGAGAGAGCCTAAGGTTGGTTTCTTGGCGAGGGGTGTGAAGCCGGTGAGGAGCAGAGGGAAATACGGTGCGCACACCGTTGCCAACCAGTACTACCCGGACGGAAATGTACGATAATGTATGTTTAAATACGATATTAGCTTGTACGATCTGCTCCAAATGTACGATAATTCAGTAGACGTTCAAGGTAAATCATTTATGCTTCTTTTACGAGTGAAATTAGCATATAATGGAATACTTCATAAAAAATCTTCGTGCGGAGTGTACGATACAAGAAGCAAAAATACGATAATTTAAAGTGTATTGTACTATCCTTATAATAGAAATGATTGGAAACCATGTGCGTAGGACCGATAATGACGTGGTCTGTTTTTATATGACGTAATAATAGTATCATGATAATTTAAAGGTGCATGAAATTTTTTAGCGTAGAAGTGCTATAAACATTAAAGGTGCCGACTTGTGCAGTATATCATTGTCGTTTAAAGACGGGAGAAATAAATAAATAAAAAATGCAGGTAGAAGTGGAAAAACATCGAGAAATCACGTTCCAGAGATGAACATTTACATGCATAGTATGTTTCAGTACTATTTGTCTTTTAGGTGCTCCTTTAGTATGCGTCAGACGTTCAATTTGGAACCAGATATGGAGCAGTCACAGGTGGTGTCTGTCAAAGGTGATGTGCATTGCGTAAAATGAAGAAAAATATCTAAACTGGCTTTTTCTAACTCGTCTTCATTCGTTACCGCTTACTCGACATACTGTCCATAATTTTTGTAGCAAGACATCAATTGTGAATGGAAATAGAGGTCACCTTGACGTAACATTTGAATGAAACCTTTATTCTGATGAAGTATCTTCATAATTTCGTGAGTTAGATACAGTGTAAATCGAAGAAATAGTAATGTTGTCTGCCTCTGTTTAGTATACGTCGGGTGTTCCTTGTGGAAACGTAAATGGAGTAGTGTCTGTTAAAGGTGATTTGCATCACATATAATAAAAGAAAATATCGAACCTGGCTTTTTTTAACCCGTCGTCGTTCGCTATCACTTACTCGACATACTGTCCGTGATTTTTGTAACGAAACATCAATGGTGCTATGGAAATAAACAATCACTATGACGTAACATTACCATGATTCCGATTCATGAACATGTGACTTATTTCGTTCCGAAAAATCATGCCCGACGTAAGCTAAAGTATAAATAATACCATGTTGTCAATATGGGCTTTTGTTAACATACGGGTTTAACATAGAAACTTTTCAGTAGCTCAATAATGTGTTCTGTGCATCAAAATACTCAATATTTATCATGCAAACCAAAACATTGTAACGACCTTGAAGCTCAGTTCCATTGTATTTTATTTTAGACAGTTTTGTTTCGTTTATACTGAGCTTCAAAAGGGAAGGATTTTTACTGTGCTGATCTCAACCGATTGCATACACAGTGTCGTCCTTTATCATTGGTCGGGAATCAATGATTCATTTCAGTTATGTGATTCTTTTCTATAGAGTGCTAAAATGTGAGAATTTTGGTATTTCCGGTTAGAAATCAGGATATGTTAACAGTATTGTTTGATGCTTATTTCGATCATCATCGTAGGGCGTGTCCTTGTTCAGTAGAAGACGTCCACATGGCTAAGGAGTGAAGGCAGGCAACTGAACACTAATTTCCAAAAAGTTAAATCTTATTAAAAGTATTCGCATTATCGTTAACTGGTATTCAGTTGCCTGACAGGTAATGAGCATACGTATCTTGTTTAAATCCAAAAAGTATCTTCGCCGCTACCTGGTTAGCTGAGAAATAACAATTTGAAATATTGTAACATATTTCGTCTATGTTTGCATGATTCTGGATACGTTAGTGAAGGAAGACATCTTCGTAATTTTGTGAAATTATTTTTATTGCGATTTTGGTCTTTCAAAACTAAATTTCCTTAACAATATTTGCTTTCAGTTGTCATTTAATACTTTGTTCGAGATGTTTAATTTCTCCTCTTTAATTTTTGATGTACAAGGTGTGATTCTCAGCTTGGAAAGGTAAGCTGGTACGGTGAACATGGGCTGTCTGTATGTTTAAGTTGCTGCTCTATACAATAGCTATGACTCGTAAACGTATTTCTCCCTCACCTCCTCATTACTTGGAAGATTCTCACATTTGAGTTTTAGAATGTTTTATTTAAACTTTTAAATATGTTTTTGGCTACTTTTGCGAAAATATGTTAATTTTAGAAAAAAAAGTTCACTATAGTTTATCCTTAGGTAAAGGTTTAATACCTACGTTCAGTGATATATGGCGTTAGCTTTCTGTCGATCGTTAACATGAGAAAAAATTACTGTAGAATATTTACATAATTGACACGATCGTAAGACTTTTGAATTAAACATGTGTAAAGAATTTAAACTATCATTACAGAATTTTGTTCCAACATTGAAATTTGTTTGTTATGACAGATCAGGTGCATAGTCCTTCACTCCATCCGCCTTGTACTTGCCTTACTGTTTGGAACGTATTGGAAAAAGTGCTTTTAATGGAACTGACCCAATGTCAACTGTACATTTTCATATTGTGTTCAAGAAAGGGTCAGAATTTTGAATTGTTTATTATAACTGAACTTATGTGAAGTCATGTTCATATAAAAAGCAGTGATTTACAAATTATTTCGAAAAATAAGAATTTGGACTTGAATTGCTAAATGTGACCTCATTTTGTGAAACCTTATTTTTGTCCAATTGGTTTCAAATGTGCAGATACATATTAATAGACAAAACAGATGAAATCGAAATATATTATTTTTCTTCCAAATCGAGGCTACGATCTGTTGGGATTCTTTAAGTCATGTATTTTCCTACCTTGTCAGAAATGATTTTTTTAAAGTAAATTTTGTATTACCTAACCTAGAACAAAATGTTACTCTGTGTATTCGTAGCTAAACCAAATACGTTATTTTACTGAAATAAACTATGAGTAAAAAGGGTTTATAAATTTTCATTGCGAAAGCTTTAATAAGTAGAAGTAAAGTCTATTTCACGATACCTGAGAGTATGTAACAACAAACCGCGCGCCACCCTTAATGTCTGATTTGTTGCGTGCCTTATCACACAGTTAGATAAAGATAAAAATAGTTCTCAAGAACATTCGCTAAAAGTCAACGTGAGATTATTAGTTATTAACTTTAATGTTAATTTATAATAAGCAGATAAAAATGTTTATCTAGGATGAATGTTGGTATTTGAAACCATGAATTATATTGCCATTAACAGTAATGCCTTCCTGCCACGTTGGTTTCACTCCTTCCCTTTGACCCAATCTCACTGTCACCAGCAGACGAAACTTGGCGTCCAAAGACAAGCAGCGGTCACATTCCAATCCCGTGGGAGGGGAACACATGCTTTCCTCTTTGTTTGAGTTAGACAGAGGCAAAAGAGAAGGGAAAGGGGAAAATTTCTTAAGGTCTACAGAGTTACTAACACATGGATAAAACACGTGCTGCGTGAGGAGGCGGAAATATCTCTGCCTACAAAAGCCAACCCGGTTGCAGATAGGGCGGATTAATATGCTTTCTAGTGCTACGGTTGTTTACCATTACTTTCAAGTCTGGTGGAATAGATTTTAGCTCAATATTTAAGTTTCGAATAAGTTATGCGTTTCTCGAATGACCTCGCTGAGAAGGTTCAGCTAGCCAGTGTCCAGTCTGAGTGTCATTGAAAATTGAGTCTTTACGAGTGTTACCCACTTGCCCATTTCAATGTGAAGTTTCACGTTCCTTTTGTTTACCCTTTTTAGGGGAGTAAATTCTCAGTTGGTGGAGTGTGACGAGGTTACACGGGGACGCAATCGGAAGTGCATGTTATATGATCGGCTCTTATGCTGTTTCTGTACGGCGTTAGTACCCCCTTTTCTCTGGGTTGTCAGAGAAGGTTCTAGCAAGTGACGACTGTAATTGTTGACTCTTGTGCTGTTCTGTCAGTCACCTACTTGTTCTGAGGAGGTTTTGCTTATAGCATACATATCAAATTTCAATGTAAACGAATCTTAGAAAATATTGCGAAAAATGGATTCCTTTGTGTTATGTAATTTCAGTTGACCTTAATATGAGAACAGAATCCACGACAGGTCACAGCGAGTTCCAGTTTCTTTTAACTAACTTAATCTATTACCTAATCTACTGAAAATTTATACGGGATAAACGATCAAAAACTTTCACTGCATGGGTTGGATAGGATTATTCGTCTCTAACAAACAACCAAATATTCTATCAATATGCTGAATATAGAATCGGTATGTAAAATACTACTATTAAGGTGCCCTCATGTTAAACAGTCTGAAGTTAGTTTCGAGATGACTTTTACTATGTTCACTTACCAATGAGTGTAAAGTTTTTCTAAATAAAATTTTCGATCTTTTAGATTAATTTCATTCAAGTTAAATGCGATCGATGTTCGATCACCTAGAGATCCTTAGTGGCACAAGTGTGTAGGTACCTTCACAGCTTCTTCGGTTCAGTGGTTTGAGAATACAAGGATATTATCGTATGACGAACGAGGTTTAGTTTCAGGCTTCCGGGGTGATATAGCGGTTTAGGTTTTGGGGAAGTGTATAAAGCACCTTAAAACGTAACTTTGATATGCAGTGTCGATTATAGAATTCCAATCTGAGATGCCAATAGTTGGATCTAATACCTGGTCTAATAGTTGGTGTTTTTTAATGTATCCGAGTGCTGCGGAGTAGTTAGTTCAGATAGGGAGAAGTGAATGTTTAAGAATGAGGTAGGATTAAGCTTTTGCTAGCCTCTTGAACTAAATAAGCCCTGAATTGTACGTGACCACTGAGGTTCCGTGTCTTACGTTTTCGCCCTTATTCAGCGCTGCGATGAGATCCTTTCTGCGCATGTTTTAATGTTCTTTCACTGCATTGAGGATGGGCATAAAATAGCGTAGCAGCTACTTTTTCACTGCTACTTTGGCTAAATTGCTGTCACTGCTACGACAGACGAAAAGTAACAGCTACTTTTATCTACTACTTTTCTCCGAAAGTCGCGAAGGATATAAACAACAGCACAGCGAGAGAAAAAGGCTTTTACTTCATTTTCTTTGCATGCCCCTTATCAGCAGAAATAAACACGACAGTTGATCAAAACAATCGAGTCAGATCAATACAGGCGAGTACCTTCCCTGTTAAGTAAATAGTGTTTTTTTTATTCTCGGATTATGTCAGCCACCATATTTACTGTAACTACCTACACATGACATTCTAACTCAGTGATTCTGTCAGACCCTCTGTGAGGGTTGTCCTCCAAATTCTCGCCCGTACGCCAACTTTAAAATTATTTTTGTCAAAAATAGAAAGCGTGCAAAACACCACTTCCACTCTACAAACTTTGACTTTACCCTCCCCAATTGAAAATATAATCTGCTTTGCAGAACCTCTATTGTAACTACAGATATCATTGCAATTTCCTATATCCATTTTAATGTTTATAATACACAAAGCAAGTTGATCGTAGTTGATATTTATAATTTATATACTATTTTAATTTTAGATGTTGAAAGAATTAAAAAAAAATACTGCGAGGAATGTGAAGATAAGGAAAAACCTCAGTGCAGCACCACATGTTCCTGTAAAATTAGCCAACGAAATTCTTGCAAAAGTTAAGGTGCACTTGGATGCATCTCTTGAAAATAAATTTAATTGTGTATATTATAGGGCTAAAACTTCAGAATCAGAAGGCATTGTTGCTCATGACGTGTTTATATTGTCCTATGGTGAGATAATTACACTTTCACCAACGTGTGTATAACATTTATAGAAGACATTTTTTAATTACTGCAATAACTTGATCACGCATAACATTAAGAGGAGTTTTCGTTATGTTTAACACTCGATATTTTCTCTTCCATTTTTTATCTGTTTGGATGTGATCCACATTGTAACGCATTGTAGAGACTTCTTTTTGGTTTAATAAATTGTTAATGAGTAAAAAAAAAGTTGTCAGGTTATGATTTAAGAAAACACGCGAAGCACGAGCAAGAGGTACCAGTGGTCGTCCCTCCTGTAAACAGTGCTATTAGAGGCACGAGACCAAAACAAGTCCCATGGGAGAAGCATTGCGGGTTCGAGTCCTGCTCACGTCAGCCATCGTAAATCTGGTTTTCTATGTGTTTCCTCAATCGCAAAAGACCAATGCTATTACTTTCAATCGAAGCCATAATTAAAACGTTCCCCTTTATACCAGGAAAGTGTTCGCCGAGGAACGTCATCCATCCAACTTCTCACTTTCAGCTGTACCTGTTCAGGAAAACATGGAAAATATTCTTGATAAGTTCAACTGAATCTGGTTGCTTTTACTAGGAATTTCCTAGTTAGTTTTATCAGGTGAATATTGGAATGGTACCTATATAAAATATCATAGCCTCTAAAATACCAGCGAGAGGAGGAGGAGATGACGGTGAGGTTTTCAGAGCTGAAATGGGTGTTGGACAAAACTCATTGCACGTAATCATTATTTGAATCTGGAAATTAACTTGACATGTTGATGCAATTAGCTGTGTAAATGCAAAGAAAAATATATGTACACAAAATTGTAATATAAACATCTTAAGACGTATCTAGTTACGGTACAGGGGCGCAAAATATACTTAGGCATTTGGCGTATATACAAATACAATAAAAAATCGTAAAAGGTGTTTTATCACTGCTTTCCTTACTGGTTATTACATTAAGAATATTCTGTTATTTTCTTCTTTGACAAGAAACAAAACAATAGAAACTGTGTATTAGTCCAACTGTAATTACGAAGGTCTGCAAACTGTAAACAATTAGTCTTCAAATTACAATAACCAAACATGCCTTTCAAATAATCAGAAAATATCGTTTTTGTCTATCAAGCGATATGATGTATCCTGTCAAATATCCCTGCCAAAAAACACCTTGTTAAATAGCGTATACTCTATATTTCCGTGTTGCAAAAAATATGTATACCATGTAACTAATCTAAGGTTTCCTTTCACTGCTCTTGTAAATGACGAGCGATCCTGTTGCTTTTAATATTGTTTTTAATTTTGAATGAAATCACCTCAGTTCTTGATTCATCAAGCTTCTCAAGCAGATCTTTATTAGCTTTACACTGTAAAAGGCTCTTTCATGACAAACATGGGTTATTGGTAATGTTAATACATATGAAGAGTACAGGGGTAGAAGGGGTGTCTATATTTTAAAATTAAGTGTCACTCACAATAACTCTCTAGGATTGAATATGTAGGAGCAGCAATGAAATTTCGTGCAATAGTGAAAATACATCAGACATATACGGAGGTACTACTGCCATCTTTTGTTGGAGATCGTTGCTTTAGATTATCCTTAAACCAAACGTTCGATTTCTATGCTATTTATGTGAGATGCTCTGGCCCGCAAAGATAGTGCTAAATTATAATGTGACCCATGGGGAAAACAAGGTCAACATAACTGATTTTGCTGATAAAATGAATTAAGCTTTTTAGTTAACATGACAGTGTGTTACACTTGCGCAGATTTCAAAGAGTGAAACAAATTCGCAGCCACCAGCTAGCCGCACAGTCTGACCCTTTAAACTGGACGGTGGTCCAGTACATGCCTACTCAGATTCACAGTTTTGGTAATTATACAATTATGCAAACCAAATTACTTTTTTCTCTTAACGCATTCCGACAAAATCATTCTACGATGTTTTTCCAATAACCAATGAAGTTGGAAAACAAAAATATCGAGAAAATTACGTTCTTTTTGTGAATATTCTTGAAATACGAAATTATTCTCATTTTCGTGAATAACATTACTGCACATATGCAATGAGCCAGCTGATTAGTTTGTCTGTGCTGTACTTGAAATGAAACCCAAGTCAATATTGACTGGAAATGAATTCGAAAAACAAACGCAATGGATAAGTGCTTTCGTCCATCGCCTCGACTTCGTATTCATATAACACACATATCTACTGTAATTTGTTCGGAATCTACTTTAAAATATACGACCAGTTCTTGGGGTGTCATCTCCAGTCAATTGAAGGCAGTGCCAAACCTTAATTATTTCACCTCGTCGAGAATCTTCAGGTCATACCCCTGACTTTGTGCATATCTGTACTCATCCCATCACCCTAATCTAGAACAGGACCGAGAATTTCTTTAGCATCTCTTAAATATTGTTTAAAGTAAAACATTATTTGGAAAATTTCTAGCAGCGCATTTAAGAATATCTTTAAATGTTTCAGGGCGATTCTCTGGCAAGTGGTCCATTGTTAGTGAATTTTCAAAATTAATTTGAAACTATGATGTCTATGTTTTTCTATCAAGGAACAGTGGCACTATATTATATTGAAACATTTTTAAAAAATTGTAAAATATTTTGGGCACTGCTTTACCTTGGTTCTTCGTACTCCCTTACTCCCCGCTACAAGTATACAAGACTGACACAACAATCAATCAGGCAATTAAAAGTGTACCTCGGGGCCGGTTTTAAATTCAACGCACTGTACTTCAGACACAAACAACCTAAACTAAGCTTCACTGTTACTAAGATTCAACTACATCTTAACGAAATCATTGTCGATAACACTAATTTAACTTCTAATTTATTTTTAATTCAAAAGAATGAAGTCAACATATAATTACAGATCAAATAACAATGTGTGACGGGAATATTGCGTAAGCCATAGTGGTGTTACCGCACCATAAAAATCATTTTCTCTTATCGTAACAATGTGTGAACTCATTTCCAAATTCAAAAATTTGATGTGCTCTTGAAATCAAAACAAGTAATATGCTTCAGGCACTACTTAATCATAAATATCTGGCGAATCATAATCAACAATTTCTTCACTAAAACAAAAAATCGTTTCATAATACATTTGTTAAAAAGGAAAAAGTAACTCAGAAATGATCTTTGTACTAGACTGATAAAAGTGAACTTAAACGGAAAGTGTTTAAGTTAACAAAGACAGTTTCAATTTGCATGCACTGTTTTTATGGCAAACAGCACACGCCGGAAAAAGTAATACTGAATTTAAGAAAAAATGCTTTTTTAAGCCCTGAATCTGATTACCCAACAAATTTTCTATTATGTCTATGTTCCAATCTGATGGACATATGATTGGTATATTTGTAGCTGAAGCTTGAGTTAAACATCTAAAATTTCTGAATTCAACCTCCAATTGTTCTCTTAACAGCATTTCTTGTATGTAGATGTGCTACATTGCCCCTATTCTCTCCCAAGTTAGCTGGATTTCCTATTAAAGTTTTCACGATCACCCAAGATCCTCTATTTTGGTTTCCGAATTTATTTTCGAAGTCACTCTCTTCGAAACCTCGAGCGTCATGGTCTGATCTTGGTGTCGAAAAGTGATATCTTGTATTTCCAGTTCGAGACAACAGGCAATCTGAAATGAAACACAAACAGTATTAATATATACAAATATAAAATATTGCAGTCATTAACAGACGAACTAAAAATATTCTTAACTTCGAAAAGATTAATGCTACATATTCGCTACAAAATTCACTCCTAGAACGCGGAGCAAACGAACACGTGTTAATAAAGCCACATTACACAATTCTTTATTCTTGTACGATGCACATGACGTTTAACATGTGCTAATAGTCCCACTTCACTTTCGATCCTTCACTTTCATTTCCTACTTCCATGACTTAAAACCTTGTTTCATTTAGCGGTCCAACAGTTCCACACACATTCCAAACATTACATTTCCTGGCTACCGTAAACTACAGTTTACCCAATAACTCTGATTACAAGTAAGTCCTTTATATTACGTTACAAAATTCAGTTTCACCCTTGCTTTTTCAAGTTCACGAATACTTTGAAATCAGCCTGGATCTGTTCTCCAGAATTAATGGACCAAACCTAATTTAAGGTAAGCCTTGCCAATCGAACGAAAACCATCTTAAGTAGATTTACTAAAGCCTAATTGAGATCAACTCAAAAATGTAAAATTTACAAGATAACTGTAATGTTCGCAATATGTATGCAAGTCTTGGAAAACAAAATATAACGAAGTTCCAAGTCATGGAAAATTTTAAAGTGTGTTTGAATTAATCGCTACTTCCGCGTTGGATCGAGCATACAGAGTGAATGTTAAACGTCATGTGCATCGCGTATAATGAAAATATAATCGAACCTCACTTTAACTCACCATGTTTCGCCCCTCTGCTTTGTGTCTGTGATTTTTGTGGCAAACTACAAGCCATTCATAACACGAACTTAGGGCTAGTTTTTCATTGTCCAGTTATCTTTCCAGTTAACTAACTGCTAGTTAAAGTTAACCTGAACTCTAACTTTAATATCCGTTTTTCATTTGCTTTTTAACTGGTGGTTACTTAACTTTTGGTTAGTGGAAACAGTGCGACGGTTGGCAATGGATTTCTACTATTTCTCCATCTAGGGAGTTGTTCAGGAATTATGAAAACAGTAGAATAGATGATAGCACAGTAAGTTTTAAACAAAATACGCATAAAATTCGCTAGTTTCTGAAGTAAGAAATATGAATGATTGCATTAAGAGATTTGTGGAATAAAGAAATAAGATAGTAAACACACATATGTAAAGAGTTGAGTTACTATGTAAAGAGTTGAGTTACTATCTAAAAAAATACGTATATGTGACGCCGACTTGGTAGCCGTGTGGGTTGGGGGTTACGTAAGCGACTCGAAGGTCCCGGATTCGAATCCCGGCTGGTGCATGGATCTGAATTTTAATTAGCATCGCATTCATAATCGTGATGGACCGAATTCAGTTACTAAAAGTCGCCCATACAAAATTAAGTTTACGAAGTTTATTTTTTACGTAGGCGTGACGGTTTTAGATCGCTGACCCGCATATTCTTAGACACTCTGGGAAAATAGATAAACTCCAAGTCATAGCCAATATAAAGGAAGAAGTCTGGACTCTCAACGTAGTTCCTGAGCGCCTCCGCGTAGAGGCGCTGCACGCGCTTTGGACGGATCCTCGCAATAAAGCTGTGTTGGTAAATGGTAACTGGCACTCAATTAATTATTATTATTATTGCTTTCTGTTCTTTCTCCTCAATATCACTAAAAGCCTAAATAAATAGCCAACAATTCCTAACATGGAAGATACGTTTTTCCAAAAATACACATTTGTTGTCATTTATTATTCACTTAAAAACTAACTTTTTCCGTTCGTTATGCCAAAAGAAGCACTTCGTTTAAAAAGAGCTTAATAGCTAATACTTAAATATCTTTTGAAAGTTTTGAAACGTTTCTGGGCTTCTGTCATTGAAAAAGATTTCTTCAAATGCATATACGTGTAAATATGTATATAAGTAAATAAACAACAGAAGAGGAATTTTCTACCTTTTAGGAACTGGAGACCTTTGATAATTTCCTGCTTGATTTGGCGTGTTTTTCAGGGTTTAACTCCTTCCTCATTTCCTTTGTACGGAAGAAAAAACGACACTTGATGTAATGGTATACCGGGTCAGGTTGACCGAACAACAATTGTCTCAATTCCCTCCAAGCAGTCATAAAATATGTCCCCCCACAAACTGTCACTTGAGAGTTTCTCCCTAACCACATCCTCAATTCCCAGAAATATTTTTACAAGGTTTTCACACGGATAATTTAAATTAGTCTCACCTCTTTCGAATCCATAGTCTTTAAGTTTTGTGTAAATGGCCAGGTTATGGGTTACATTTGAGTCGCTTCGTAGGGAGCTGATGCAAGAAGCACACTTATTTATTTTACTTGCATGTCTTATTATAATATTCTGTTAATTGGTACACTAGACACTTCTTTGCAATTGATGATGGAGTATCAGGTGTTGTTATTCCGTTCTCCCAGTCTTCGCAATTGATTTCACTTTCTTCAAAACATATTTTTTCTTCTAATTTATTTCTCCTTTAAAAGCCTTCTTTCTACAAGCGCTAATTTGAATTAGACACACTTAATTTATTCTTAAGCCTAATAACATTTCGATTGAGGTTTTTTACTTTCTTTCTTAATAACAATGCTTTCTGTTTGACATCATCACAACAGTTTTTAGAATTTAGAGGTTTCCTTAAACAATCCAATTTAGAAACAGATTTAGTACTAATTCCTACACAATCTACATTACTATGAGTGGTCACTTGAATAGAAGTTCTTTTCTTAGGGGATTTCGTCTTTTTAATCTCTTTGTTAAAGTACTTTGGTAAGTTAGGGAAAATATGAGGGACCGAGTTAGGTTTGAGACACCAATTTTTACGAGGAAAATTAACTTTTTCTCAGTTTATTACAAATCCATCGTATTTGACAAGAAATTCTTCGAAGAAATGCGTGTCACAAACACGAGAGGTTGATGTTAGTTTCCTGTCTTTTCGTGGAATAGCTTTTTCCCACTTGAGAAACACATTTTTGTCTCCAGGAGAAAGAAAAAAATGCCTCTTACCGTAAGAGTATCGGTCGTAACCCGATCTGCAGAATGGCACAAAACACGTCGGCATTGTTGGAGAAACCACGGAACGCAATTAAACAGTGAAGGTAAACAAAGCACTAAAATCGAACTACAAAAAATGTTAAAAACGCACACAACACTATACTAATAGAAAATAAAGTGTATCAATGTGTTTGAAATACAATGTTGACCACTTTCACGTTTTTTTAAACTACAGAAACCACGAATAGCTACAAGATAACATTACGTTCTAGTCAAGAATCCCGGCCAAAACGTGAGCAGCGCTCAAGTTTCCTTTTTCTGCCGTTGCGTCCTCCCACGCCGTGCAAAATCGGGAGAGTGTCCGCACTTCTTCCTTTTTATCACTATGTCCAAGTTATGGCCGCAGCTTCCGTGCTATATGTAAGGCTCTATTTGCTTTATTTCCTTGCAAAAAATTATCACACATACTTCTATAAACACCTACCGGCAACCCAGCTTCCAGAAAGTGCTACGGAAAGCTATATGCCATTATCATTTCAATAATATGAAGTTCATCAACATATAATAAGCATAGGCCCGTGAGGAGTTATGGCGAAACTTCCTCTTATGAATTACACATATTTTGCCAAAAAAAACACGGACAGTATCTCGGGCCAGTCAAGAGTTGTTAGTTGAAGTCCAGTTCGATGCAGTCCAGTCCATACACGATGTACATGGGGTTCTAAAAATGCATGTATTAACCCCCCAACGCGGAAGAAATTAAATAGTCCCTAGCACCTTTCCCTATTTCTATCTCATTTTACACCTTCATTTCAAAACTTACATTTAGGATTTGAACACCTCTAGGCACTTTAGAAATGTTACATTTCTCGTGTAAATTTTACGTTTTTACGAGTAAAGCGGAACTTAACATGTAGTTCGAAGAACATGAGCGCGATTTCAAGCAATGACAAGCAAGAAATACAGTAATTGAAATTAATGATTTTTTCATGAAAGAGTTCATAGGCAGAGAACAAATTTCTTCGGTTTTTGGATGCGTTTTATTTCGCTCGGTTGCAACTAACAAGGTAATTAAGATATTCAGTTTGGGAGGGTATAGCCAAAATTAGAGCTTAGTTTTGCAGTTTTGTTAATATTTATTTTTAATTGTAAAAAAATTAAGGTTGTACTCAAGAATTTTCGGGGTTACACATTGGGTGGTCTAACAGAATCTCTGTATTTATATACTTCAAAGTAAATATAAAAAAACACAACAGGTAGTCAGCGAAGTTCATGTACTTCATGAAATTGAATATGAATATTTAAACTTTATTTTGTCACCCGCAACTAGTACTCTCGCAAGGAAAAAGGGATATGGTAAGGTGAAAAGTAGGGTAATGTTTAATAATTTTATTATTGTTTTTCATTATCATTTTATGAATATTATGTTTGCTTCATAATCATATGGATAAACTTCACTTTTGAAACCCCTGCGTCCGCCAGCTACTGATCAATGTGTACGTTCTACACTACTCATTCCCTTGTAAATAATTCACGAAGTGGGGTAAAGGGTTATTTAATCATCTTGTTTCCATTAGCTTTCTTATTTGCTGGGTAAACTTTACTTAATGACAAACAAAAAGATGTAAAATTTGAAGCACAAATGTAAGATTTTCAACGTGAGTGGAAGTGTTGAATTGCAAAATTTAACGAAGCTTCGAGTCATGGAAGTATGAAATGGGAGCAAAAATTAGTTGGGACTGTTTATGTGGTTGCGTGTTGGCAATCAGCACATGGAGTATGACAAACGTCATGCGCATCGCGTATAATGAACACAATTTTGTAACCTGACCTTAAATAATTGTATTCACTCACTCGACACGTACATGATTCTCGTAGAAAAATAGTGTCATTCATAAATGGAAGTATCGTTATTAGTATTCACACGCCGCCATGTTTGTGTGTTGACCAACTGGATTGAGTATTTAACGAAATAATAATGACACAGCTTTTCGTGACACTTTTCGTATTTCTGGCACTAGGAGTTTATGCAAGCGTCAGTAATAATTATTTGCAAGGGAATGAGTGATATAGTTTGTACACATGGGTCAATAACTTGAGGAAGCTGCCAGTCATCAAGTAAAGATGATCGTTTTTCTATTATCATTATCGTTTGGTGAACATTATGAGTTTGTCTCACAATTATATGGATATTCTATACTTTCAGGATCACAGCTTCCGTCAGCTACTGGTACATGTATACGTTCAGCACCACTCATTCCTTTGTAAATGATTCACACATAACATCTAGCTACAACTAGAAATCCAAAAAGCGTTTCTAAATATCATGTATTATTATTATTTTGTTAAATAAGCACTCGTGTTGATCAACACATACAAATATGGCGGCATGCGCAAGAATACTAACGACCTACTTAATATCCATACTTCATGTTATGAATGACACTTATTTTGATAGAAAAATCACGGACACATGTCGAGTAGCAAAGGCAGTTAAAGTTACCTTACAACATTTTTTTCATTATATGCGATG
Organism: Lepisma saccharinum; assembly: GCA_022664845.1. Taxonomy (NCBI): domain Eukaryota; kingdom Metazoa; phylum Arthropoda; class Insecta; order Zygentoma; family Lepismatidae; genus Lepisma; species Lepisma saccharinum. The sequence continues at coordinate 40,476 of JAGDQP010002858.1, forward strand.
CACCTGCCTTTTAACATTCACTCAATGTGCACTCTCAACTCGAAATCAAATAAACTCCCAGACACTGTTTTTGCTTTTTCACATTTCCGTCACTACAACCTTCGTTATATTTTCCGTTTCAATGCTTACACACAAATTGAAAATATTACATTTCTTCTGTAAATTTTACATTTTTGGAGCTCCAAAAGTAAACATCGCGTTTCAACACCACACACTTCCATCATTCTTGTAACTTTTACATTTTGAGGGAGTGCAAACACAAACTGACTTCATTCCCCAGCCAGCACAAAACAAAATTTTTCGTACAGCACTTAACTGAATCTGAATTAAAAAGAAATAAAAAAAGAAGTTAAAAAGTTGGGTAGAAGAACTGTGATGTTCTAATACAATTCTATCATCCTCTTCATCGGAAGAGGATGAATCTGAAATCATATGCAACATCTTTCACAGGTGGCAATTGCCAAACTTTTTAAAACCTCCAGTTAGCGCGTTAACTGGAGGTAGAAGTACGGGTTAATTTAACTACCAGTTTGCTCAGTTTAACTGTTGGTTATGCATTAACTAGACATTGAAAAACGGGTAAACCACCAGTTAGAGTTTAACTGTTACTTACTAGCTAACCTGTACTTTAACCAGACAATGAAAAACTAGCCCTTAGAAGTTTGCTTCCGCATGCCGAGGTCTTTGTATCTGTTGATGAATTCCAAGACAAAAATTATGAAAATAAATTGAAGCGCGATTTTCACGGTAGTTGTATGCTCTTTATTCAATTATTGTTTTAATTTACTCATTACAAAAATTTTGATCTTGTTTATGCAGTACAGTTATAGTAGTGATAATTTTTCAGTCTTCGAATGTGCGTACTCTATTTAAAGAAAATTAACAATTGAAGTAATGTGGTTATCGAGTTTAATCAAAATGTAAAGATTTCTCACTTAACCAGAGGCAAATATAAAGTTTCACATCACAGGGTAGAAGTCGAGTTTAACCAAGTACCTCAATTAGTGACCGTGGGAACGTAGAGGTTAAGTAAGGTTAGGTAGGTTATGTATTTTTACACTTTCGTTTGTTTATTTAAAAATACTGTAAAGATACATAACCGCAAATAACCTACCTAACCTCCACGTTCCCATGGTCACTAATTAAGGCAAAGTCGGGTTTAACCGAGTACTCGGTTAAACTCGACTTTTACCCATCATAGTATGCCATTTCTAAAATACTTCATGATGTTATCAACAAACGAAAATATGCTTCTTTCATTTTCTTTTAACATTGGTGTGTTGAAAACTAATACTACCGGATGCTCTTTGGATACTCCCACGGAAGAGAAATCACGATGTTCAACACATTATTTCGGATCTGATTACGAAGGACTAGAGACGTTAAGATCAGTTAAAGATTACTTAAATTAATTAATATAAGTTAAGATAATCAACTCTAACCTAATCTAATGTTCACTGTTTTCAACGATACGGGGGAGTATCTAAAGCGCAGCGAACTATCCTCTCTCAACAAAATAGTTTCCCAGTGTAAAATTCATTGTCGCGAAAATGGTTAAATTTGTTATAAATTGCAGTTCTCATCCTTACCTACGAGTTTCAAGGGTACTACATACAGTCGAATAGTGAATGAATATAAGTGATATCTATGAACAGTAGTATACTGGATTTAATGCTACATGTTATCCTTATTACTTCCCTACAGTCTTAGATCTTCCAATACTGATATTCGTTATTCATGCATCACTAATTATTATGTCATTCACTAAGTTAATTAATACTACACTTTCCGTACTTTATCAGTATTAAATAGCTTCAACCATTTACATGAATTGTCTTTACTGATTTAAGATGCTCGTTGGATACTTCCCCGGAAGACAAATTACCACGTTCAATACAGTATTACAGATCTGATTTCGAAGGATTAAAGTCATTAAGCCTAGTTAAAGATAACTTAAACTAGGTTAAACTAACCCAATCTTACCCAATCTTATCAAACATTCAATGTTTTTAAAGTTTGCAGAGTAGCCCTGAACTCCCTGAAGAAATATTCCCAATTGTCACAGATTCCATTCCTTCGAGTGGAAAATTCTGCACCCATCACTTTGTACACTCTTGCTGAATTCCTTGAATCTGCTTTCACAAATCCAACGTCGATCGTGTTTACCTCTTGTAAATAAATCTTATCGACACATAAAATAAATACAATGTAAATATTTACTGTCTTGTAATTCCATCTTTACTAGTCGAACAATAAAGCAGACTCCGTCTTCTTTAAGCCCCTCGTACACGATTCAATAAAGCTTGAACAAGGGCGTTGAACAAGCAATTGGATGAAAATGACGTCACGAGTCAAAGACTCCACACAGGAAATCTCTTGAATTCAAATCTTCTCATCCAATTCGTCCTATTTAGAACCTGTCCTATTTTTATTGAATTTAACGCACTGATCTACCAATCACATCGCTGGTGACTTGAACACGTGATAACAGTGCTTCCGGAATGCAAAAATTAAGATGTTAACATGGAGCAGGGAATTGTTAAAGCCTTGTTTTTATGATGTGAAATAAAGATATTATCAGAAAATCAAAATAAAATAAATAAAGTATCGCTACTAGAAATTCCATCGCATCTTGCTAAGGTAAAGTGTACCTGATGTTTCTTCTGTAGTTTTTGTACAATCACTATTGCAATAGAAATTGATACAGAGGGTTTACTATAATTCCTAATAAAGTTCGTATTGTATTTAGAAGCAGTAGGATATTAATATTTAAAGTGCCACTGAGTTGCTCATAATTTATGTGGAAAGGTCGAGTTTTTATTTACTGTATATACGAAGTTCAAAGCTGCTAAACATAGAAGTTTCTGGGTACACTTTACTATACGACAAAAACAATGTAATCTTTTCCAACGTATGTGAAAGTGTTGTAACTTAAAATATAACAAAGTTTCGAGTCATGGAAGTATTAAATTAGAGTGAAATAGTGGAAAGTACTTGGAACTACTTGGCTGCTTCCACGTTGGTGAGCGAGCACATTAAACCGTGCATGAAATAGCGAAAAGTACTTGGAACTACTTGGCTGCTTTTACGTTGGTGAGCGAGCACATTAATTTGTGTATGAAATAGCGAAAAGTACTTGGAACTACTTGGCTGCTTACACGTTGGTGAGCGAGCATTAAACCGTGCATGAAATAGCGAAAAGTACTTGGAACTACTTGGC